>CM042570.1:1585000-1870000 GCA_023630585.1 Cranoglanis bouderius | reverse complement strand
TCTCTCTTTCTCTTCCTCTCTGCATGGACACAAGCGCTGCAGTCACACATCACAGAAATACGTTTTTAAAAAAGTGCAGTAGTGAATGTGGTCTTGCAGTGAGAGCCGAGGTGCGAGCAGGTGGCGTTCAGAGGCAGTTAGCGACGGTTTTATTGCGATAACAGACAGATTACAGTAACGCCCAGAGCAGTGATCGCTTTAGAGAGAAGAAACTTAGCCAGGGACACCGCACACAACAACACAACATGTACACAACTACACAAGGTGAACACAACTACACAGATCTAAATGAACTGTGCAGGAACACACTGAGCCCGGTCTGCGTGGGTGTGCTGCTGTCTTAAAAAAAAAAAAGATCTAGTGATTCAAATCAAAAGTACAGCCTGCTAGCTGTATCTAATAATACACACTATTGTGTGGAAAAGTTTGCACACCCTTACCCACGGACTTTACCCACGGTAGGTTTCGCAGACTCTTTCACACACTCAAGCAAGAAGAAAGGAAAAAAAAAAACATCAATTATATGGCATTATTTAAAATGATCAACATAGTCAATGAAAGGGCTTTTTTAAAAAATAAATAATTAAATAAAAGCATCTGACAAATGAATCTTGTTGATCCACAGTCGCACAAATGTGAGTTTATACACACACAGTGTTAGCCTCTTGAAACCTACAGCTGCCTGCGACTTCCTGACAGACTGTTGAGCATTTTCAGTCACTAAATCTTCATAATGTTTGGCTTGTTTCTTTGTGTGTGTGTGTGTGTGTGTGTGTGTGTGTGTGTGTGTGTGTGTGTGTGTGTGTGTGTGTGTGTGTGTGTGTGTGTGTGTGTGTGGGAGAGAGAGAGAGAGTGCACATGTAGTCATTTCTTTTTTTTTCTTCTTTAACTGCACTAACCACAAGCATCTCGCGCTCTTTCTCCTTCAGTCTCTTGCTTTCATGTGCGTTTACTTTTACCTCAGTGCAACACAAAGAAATCTTTTAGCCCTGTACTACTAAAACTTCCTCAAACGCTTACATTCCTCACTTTGGTAACTATATTTACTGAAAGATATGCATAAAAATGACCTTTTTTTTGCATATCGAGCTAAGCCTTCATGAGCTAGAGGATGTTTATAATCTTTACTGCTAATGCTAGCTGACTTCACTCGATTTCTGAGAGGTTATTTCTAGGTTATATTCACAGATTTTCATAATATTCACAACTAATAACTGGCTAGCACGTTAATACGAGCCAACCTGACAGGATTTCTGTGAGGATTCGTAATATGCACTGCTGATGCTAGCTAACGATCTAATACGAGCCAACCTGACAGGATTTCTGTGAGGATTCGTAATATGCACTGCTGATGCTAGCTAACGATCTAATACGAGCCAATCTGACAGGATTTCTGTGAGGATTCGTAATATGCACTGCTGATGCTAGCTAACGATCTAATACGAGCCAACCTGACAGGATTTCTGTGAGGATTCGTAATATGCACTGCTAATGCTAGCTAACGATCTAATACGAGCCAACCTGACAGGATTTCTGTGAGGATTCGTAATATGCACTGCTGATGCTAGCTAACGATCTAATACGAGCCAACCTGACAGGTTTTCTGTGAGGATTTTTTATGTTATAGTCCTAAATTTGCAGGTTTCACTGTGAATACTGGCTAGTTAGCTGATATAAGCTAAGCTGGCAGGATTTCTGAGAGGTCTTTTCATACATTTTATAATCCTCACAGCTAAAGCTCACTAACTTGATAGTATGAGCTAACCAGACATGATTTCTGAGAGGATATTTAGGTAATATTTTGTAAATATTCATAATCTTGACCACTGCTGTTAGACAGCTCGCTGATATGAGCTAATCCGACAGGATTTCTGAGAGGATTTTTAGATCATTGTTACTGCAAGGTGATATGAGGTGTCAATACTGATCACTGATCATGTTCTCCATAACTGTAATGATCACAGTTCACACTCGTCCATAACCATGTATTTGTGTTTGCAGACTCACAATCTGGCAACGGTAGTAAAGGTGCAGGTAAGAGTTGATGCGTTTGTGCTTCTTTCGGCAACACGCAATGTTTTCAATAAAGTCTTTATTATTTATTTATTAAAGCCCGTATTATTCACGTACGTGTGTTTTCTGTTCATTTGTAGGGATCTTCTTTCTCATCTTAATCTTCATCATCATCATCGTCCTTGCTGTCATTTTGTATATTCTTTGGAAGAAAGGAAAGGCAAGACGAAGAAATAGATTTTTAAAAATAGTTTTATAAGAAATAAGCTAAACATTGAGGTCCTGAAATGGCTGATTAATCGTGTGTGTGTGTGTGTGTGTGTGTGTGTGTGTGTGTGTGTGTGTGTGTGTGTGTGTGTGTGTGTGTGTGTGTGTGTGTGTGTGTGTGTGTGTGTGTGTGTGTGTGTGTGTGTCCAGAGATACTCCTTTGACCTGACGAACAACGAGCATGGCACTCCGCTCCGGAGCATGGAGCACACGGGAACCTTCGAACAAACCAAAGGCAAGAAAGCTTACATCCCTCTGATTAGGATGATGAAGAATTGAGAGAGAGAGAGAGAGAGAGAGAGAGAGAGAGAGAGAGAGAGAGAGAGACAGACAGACAGACAGACAGACAGACAGACAGACAGACAGACAGAAAGAGAGGGTTAGGGTTAGGGTTGAGTGAGAGCAAGAGGGTCAGTAACGGAGAGATGAAGGGACAGACACAGAGATACAGGGAGGGACAGAGAGATGGAGACAGAGAGTGAAAGAGAGTGCCAAAGAGATAGAGAGTATGAAAAGAAAGAGTGAGAGAGAGAGTGAGAGGAAAAAACAGATGGAAAAAGAGTGAGAGAGAGAGAGAGAGATTTGATATAAATCTTTAAATTATTAAGTAAATTTTATCTAGTAAATTATTATTACAGGGATTTGGATTGTTTTTTTCTCTGTTGCACCCCAACTGATGTATTAATTAAAATATTGTTAAATAAATTAAATAAATAAATGACTAAACTAGAATTAAAGTTACAGCTGAGGTTGGTAACCGGTTGTCAGCAGCACACATTGTTCATTAAATGTTCGGTAGACTGGAAAATCTGTTTTTTTTCCTAACTACTGAAACTTAATATGAATGCATTACAAATGTTGTCATTTCCTTTCGTAGCCTTTCACAGAGAGCTGTGTTGATGCACACAGGCCCACCCCGATCCTCTCTGTGGTCTCGGCCTAGACTTCAGAAACTGTCGGATGTGTTTACATCCGAAATCCATTTAAACTTCGTTTGATCTGTTTTGCTGATGGTGCAAAAAATGTCTAAAAATCTTCACTTATTTATGAAGCTCAAATGCCAGCTGATTTGAATTCCCTTAAACAAACGTGATACACAAATGTGCATCTATAACACCGGTATGAAGCACTATGTATACGTTCTATACATTCTAATAAACTATTTAAGGACAAACAATTGAAGTAACAATCTCTGAGAGTCAATCCATGACGATTAAAGGTTCTCGGTAAGTCACCCAAAACCTCAAATGTCACCTTTCATAAATGTTCCACCACTGCCTTACATGATGCTCATGATTGTGTTAACAAGGACGATGACAGGATTATCAGAAAGAACCCTAGGTGAAGAACTATCACGGGCAACGTGGGTAGTTTTAGGATTGAAAAATGGGTTATGACACTAAATGTCTGCTCTGAGAAAAGTTTGGAGGCAATTAAAACCACCGTGAGCCGCTATATGACGGATGTGGGTTCAAGTCTAAAAGGCTGTCATGGAAACGCTGTTGTTTGTTTATGACTCATGTCTATGGAGCTGGCCTTTCTGTAAGAAAAAGTTATACACTTTTTTACTAACTTGCTCCTTTATTTGCATCTTTGCACAGGATCTACTATGAACCTAGAATACGTTCAGGAGGACAATCCTAACAAAACCAGTCCCGTAGCCAACGGATGTTCTGGAGAGACGCCTGACCAGACACCGTGCTCTGGTAAAGCTTCACTGTGCTAATGATCGTTTGCTCCAGCTCTGTTGAGTTTATGATTCAGACTGTAGTGCTGCTGCAAATCACAGGTTATTATTATTACTTGTACAGTGGACACTCGGCATAAATGCATTCTTATAATGTGTAATAATTGATATGGTGAAGTTTTCTGTGAGGAGACCTCTTTGTGTGAAAGTGGGCGGTTCTCGGCAACAGATTTAGCAACACCTGCAAGGCCAGCTTGTGAGACTAGTCTCAACTTGACACTGTGGTTTAAGTGGCAGTTCTTTTCCTTTCTTTTCTCTGCCCTTCAGAGCAGCAGAGTGGTCCAGAAGAGGACAGCTTCACGTCTGATTTGAGTCTGAGTTCGCCGGTGAAGAAGGTGGACTTTAATCTGGATCTGGAGCTGATTGGTGGAGAACCTGAACCGGCGATACAGGCCACAGACGAATCTACAGACAACGACAACGAAAACAACAACAACGACACGAACACTGGTGTGTACAAACAGGAAGCCTCGTTTCTAATGTTTGCAATGTGATCTGAGTCAACTGCGGCTATAAATATGTCGAAGACGATCGGTTTGCCAATACCAGAAAAATTTTTAGTCTCTCATCCACTGACATGCACTAGGGTGGTATATGTTTGTCACGATTGAACTATATTTATTGATCTTTTCAGTCATACAGCGTATGTGGGAGCGTATACCATACTGTTCATGATATTCGTGTACATTTATGTGTTTCAGGGAGCGACTCTGCGGACCACTTTACTGAAATTAACCTGGATGACACACAATAAACCCAGACACACTTTGCAGACCACAAGCAAAAGCCTGTCCCGTATTCCTGAAAGATATTGTTTCAATGTTATAAACTCTTATAAGTGACAAATAAAATAAGTGATACGTCTATTACGGTCTATTACAATAATGATAAACGCTTACTTACAGGGCCCCCTGGTGGCACAGGGGCCTAAGCAACTGCTTAATCTGTGTTCACACTAGCAGGTCACAAGAAGTCCCTTATGTCACAGTGCTTGCTGTCTGTTGTGGGCGTGGAGCGAGCGCTACCGTGGTCGCTTGTGGGCGTTTACCGTCCGTCCATTGATTTTAGTTCCTATGAGAAAGGGTAATAACCAAAACTGTGTAACTTACAGTGCATGATTTACTACACTGGAATGTATTTAAAATGTATTCAAATATTTTTTTTTAAGTGAAAAAAGATTTTTTTTGAAATTGATTGTTTGATGTACATCATGTGCCATGCTTCTTATTAGCTTTGTTAGCAGATAAGCGGCACAAGCTAACTCTACTAGCTGTGTACACTTACCAGAGACAGCACCCTTTGCCTATATGTCTTATTCTGACTAGTTAAACACAAATTAAGTAAAGCTCTGATCTCTGCTGCTGTTGTACATTGCCGCATGTACATAGAAAAAGAACCTGTCGCTTTGTCGCTCTTTGTGTGAATGCAGCGTAATACTGCTTGCATTTATAAACAACCCTGGCCAAGACCATACTCTTTTTAAAACTAATTCAATGTTAAGTATTTTTCAAAAGTTCAAAATGAGCCAGGACACCACTGAGTTTTTATCTCACACATACTGCCTGCATTTTTTAATGAAAATATGTGATAGTACACTTGATTAAAAAGAGAAGAAGCCTAAAAAAAAACATGATCTTTGTTATTAATGAAACTGTATGTGGTAGTGACGGTAGTGTATGTGGTAGTGACGGTAGTGTATGTGGTAGTGACGGTAGTGTATGTGGTAGTGACGGTAGTGTATGTGGTAGTGACGGTAGTGTATGTGGTAGTGACGGTAGTGTATGTGGTAGTGACGGTAGTGTATGTGGTAGTGACGGTAGTGTATGTGGTAGTGACGGTAGTGTATGTGGTAGTGACGGTAGTGTATGTGGTAGTGATGGTTTAACTACTAATGGATGTTACATATAGATTGTTTCTTTGAGTCTCATGGACATTCCCTGAAACGAATAAAATCCTATTTTTATAACACAATGTTTGATATTGTACAGCTCAAATTCCTTAATCATTCTCAAAACTATAAAATGACTAGTTAATGAATAAATTGTAACAACAAAGATGCAGGTTTCCTTCTGGTTCTCTGGTTTCCGCTGGCGTGTAGAGTAAAGTAATGATAATAATGTATTGTGTTATATGTAGCACCTCTCTAACACTTAAGGTTGTCAGGAAGAAGAAACTGAAAAGCGTTGGGAGAAAAGGCACATTTTAAATAAAGGAAAGGAAAGAGCAACCACGAAGGCCCTTGGGGAAAGCATTCCAAAGTTTGGGGGCTATGGCAGTAAAAAGATCTGCCCTCCACTAATGAGAATCTGAGCAGGAGAGTAGGGCTATAGGAGCTCAGAGAGACAGGTTTGAGTGACTGTGTAAATGTGTGTGGTGTCCTGTGAAGGAGCGGTGTACCATCCGGCGTGTATTCCCGCCATACGTCCAGCGTTCCAGGGAAAGACTCCGGATCTACAGGGACCAGGATAAAGCTGCTATGTAGATGAATAAATAAACACAAAATGAATGCAAATGCTAAATAAATGAACTACATTGTTTTTCCATGTCTGGCTAGGTGCTGATCTGGTTGATCAACACTCCATTCACTTATACTGACCTCTAATTCCTCCTCTTCAATTCATCTGAAGCGAATGTAAGTCGCGAAGACTACGAAACAAACATTACTGCTCAAAACAGAGCTTCGGTGAAAGCCCTCGAGTTTCTTTAATGGTGAAGAAAGAAAAATTCAGTGATTTTGCTTACATAAAGGCCAATGTGCGTGTTTTGTCCAATCCAGCGTTTCTCCAAACCAAAGTTAATGAGGGAGCAAATGATGGTTCAAGGCAAAGTGACATAGACATAAACATAATAAATGCATGGGAATTTTTATTACCCTTCCTGCAAACATTTGCTCAGCAGGACAGAGTACTTAAGGAAATCCTGTGATACCAGACTTCAGGGAGTTAATGGCAGGAGCACGAACAAAGATGTCTCAGCGACATCTTAGAAGGAAAGCTATGTTGCCCCCCCCCCCCCCCCCATTAACATCCACAATCACAGACCAGTTTACCTTCCGAGTTGAAGATGACATCAACCCTCCAAACCAATCAGGAGAGCACATCTTCTACATCAAGATTCATCCGACTGATGATCTGGCTCCAGAGCTGTTTCCTGGAACCACGTTATGGGTCCCAGTTCGGGAATACGAACTGACCATCCTCAACAAGGACATGTTGCACTTTACTGACCTCACTTCTGCTGACAAGGACCTCTGGTATACAATCATCTTCCCATCTTTTAACCAAGAAGCGACCCAGGAACAAAGCTTCCTGGGTGACTTTGTTTTGACTGACGGTCCAAATACCATAACTGTGGAATTTACCCAGGCACAGATTAATTATGGCAAAGAAACCCAATCAGGAAATTGGTGCTACAGCAAGAGGAAATCCAGTTCGCCTTTACAGTTAAGGACGCTGCTGGAAACTTGGCCAGTGGACGATTAACCATTGTGCTCCAGCCAGTGAACAATAAACCTCCACAGATTTTGACACAAAAACACTTGTTTTGGGTCAAGGCACAGCAAAATGTATTACACCTTCCGAACTCGGAGTAGAGGAGCAAGACACACCGCATCACCTTCTCCGTTTCTCAGTCACACGAAGCCCTGTACATGGGAAAATACTTTACAACAGTACTCGCTCTGTTACCACGTCCACCAAAGAGGACCTGAGGGAGAACCTCATTACGTATAAGCATGACGGGTCGAACCATGGCGAGGACACCATCATGTTCACGGTCGCATTACATCCTATTACATCCTTCTTGATGGAGTCAGTGCCACCACGGATGTTTTTACATTTACTGTTGAAGACAAAGGTGAGGACCACAATTGCTCAAAGGCGTTATGTAAGGAATCAAACACATTACAGAATGTGCTGTTACAGGAAAATAATCAATGACCGGAGTCACTGTTACCACTCCAAAGTTGATTATTTTCCAATTCCGACACATTGTACTTTTTTTATCCATTTACGGTTACATTAATGTTGTGGACCATCCATGAAACAAGTCAGTTCTTGCTCTCACTTACTTTATAGCAGCTATAGACAGTGACATTTTAAACGAATGAACCCTGACTGTACTTTTTTTTTTACTCATTTCTTTTCTTAATGTGTTACTCTGTTTGTCCGGGGTCTTCAAAGCCAGCCGTGGTTTCAGCGCGTTTACGGTAGACCCTGCGTTCCTCAAACTAAACTGGGTTCTTGTCAGGACTGACACATAGCTGGGGGTTACAGATCGGCTAAAAGGAGCACAGCTGTGTGTTTGTCTTTGTAATCATGACGTGATTGTTTAAGCTTATTCTGTAAATACCATATCAGGGGCTATGGTAAGAATTTAGAGCGCTCTGACAGGATGATCACCCACATCTCACACATTTCACACATCTCACACATCTCTCAATGCAGGGAGTTTATCCACCAGCCCCTGGAAACTCAAGGCTCTTGGAGTTGCCCCATTTTCAACCCCTTTATGGCACATCCCTGAGGATTATTCTTTCCATATTGGCAACTAAGGACACACTTGAGATGCTGATTTCGTAACAAACCCCAGAATCAGTTGTCTGATGTCACAAATTTTCTCCACACATTCATTTTTAATAGTCTGAGGACATAGCCCACATAATAAGACACCAAAATAAATGACTAATTTTATATATATATATATATATATATATATATATATATATATATATATATATATATATATATATGGCAATTAACACCAATGATGATGATCTAGTTTTTGAATGCTTAGTATCTAATTCCTATATTAAACTCTCAATGATAATCTATTTTTTTATTATTATTATTTCAACGAGGCTGTGCTGGATTTCAACATATGCAGAACTTTAATAAGCTTCAGCAGATGTTATTCTATGCAAGCAGACACAGATGTATTGTTTTTCAGCAATGTTACGAGATTTCTTCATCAAGAAAACCCAACTGTTTACCGTGAACAACAAAATGTTATAGAAGTGCTAAAATAAAGCTAATAGCCCCCAGCGCCAGGTCCAGTTTAGTCCCGGTCAGACCCGGGCCACATGGAGGCTGCGAGTCCTTGATGACGAGTCAGACGAGATGCCTGAGAGTTTCCAGATTGTTCTTTCTGATCCTGTGCTGACGTTACTGCAGCATCCAAACGTCGCGACTGTGGAATTCGTTGACCTGGAAGACGGTACACACACACACACCTGTACACACCTGTACACACACACACACACCTCGACACACAAAGATATGTAAATGTCAGTCAATACATTCCCCAGTACGGTTTAACAGAGATGTTTTCTCTTCAGTTTTTCAAATGCAGTTATTTTTGATGTTTGTTACTGTGTGTGTGTGTGTGTGTGTGTGTGTGTGTGTGTGTGTGTGTGTAGACTCAGGAGACATCAGTCAGGAGCTCATGGCCACATGTTACACACAGCAAGGTAGAACGCATACATAATACATGTAGAACGAACACACACACACACACACACACACACACACATACAATTTGGGAAAAAAAAAACAAATTTATAAAGAGAGAAAGAATGATAGAAAGAAAGAGAAAAAAAGAAATGGATAAACAAATAAGAAAGAAAGAAAATGATAAACTATTTGTCCATTTGCCACACCAAAGCGCGTGTGCGTAAAACAAGCTATAAATTAAATTGACTGATTTATTCATTTGTTTTTGTTTTTGTTTTTGTTTATGTTCTGTGTGCATTCTCCAACTCCACCACTAGGCGGACTCTAACTCCACACTGCACTCTGTCCTGTGTGACGTCACCGGAAACAAGCCGCGACAGGCTTGGAGAAGTAAAGCTCAGGGCTGCGTTCCAATCCGCACATTGCTCACTGTGCTGAGGGGTTAGTGATTCCCCGTCGAGGACGTGATGCGCGTTATCATGGAATCCCACAATGCACCTGTGCTGTTCAGGATAGTGGAGTCGGTTTGGGACGCGTCCAGGCTGGAAAACACTATGGTGGTGTTTAAGTGACGGAATGTGCGCGCACCGCGACACAACGGGCAACAAAAATCGTTAATCCGTCTATTCAAATCCGTAACGTGAGCGCCGAACACACACACACGGTGCTCGTGACTGTCAGATGTAGGGAACAGTGCATAGGGATTAGGGCGCTATTTGGAACGCGACGCACGAGAGCATAACATGGACCAGCGTTAGAAGCGGACGCGCTCGCGCCTCTGCAGAGGAGAGAACAGGGAGAATGTGGCGCTCGCTGACGGAGGCGTGCCGCGGCCTCGCGCTGTCCGTGTGGCTCGTGTCGCTGTGCTCGGTGCGCGCGCCGTGCCTGGACTTCGCGGCGGAGAAGGAGGAGTGGTACACGGCCTTCGTCAGCGTCACGTACGTGGACCCGGTCACGGCGGAGCTGCGCACCGAGAAGAGCGAGTGCGGCCACTACGGAGAGCACTCCCCCAAACGCGACGCCAAGGGCTTGCTCGCCACGGCGGCGTCGGCGCGCGAGCGCCACGCCTGCGACCCCAACACGCGCTTCGCCGTACCCGACCGAGCCGGCTCGTGGATCGCCCTGGTCACGCACGGAAACTGCACGTTCAGGGATAAAATCCGCCACGCGTCCGGACAGAACGCCTCCGCCGTGGTCATCTTTAACGTCGGGGCTTCCAACGCCAACGAGACCATCACCATGCCACATCCGGGTAATTATCAAACAACCCGCTCAGTTCCGGTCACACCACCACAACAACAACAACAACAGCACGCGACACACACAGGTACCAGGTTACCCCCGGTGTGTCCAAACACCTGAGTCACATCAACACCTGAGATAATAACGTCACTGAACATCTCACCTGAACCTGTGTGTGGTGTTTCCTTCAGACCGAGTGAGAGATACATGAACATACTGTTCAGTACACTGTAGAAAAGAAAGAAAAATAAGTACAGGAAGGGAAGGAGGAAAAAATTATGGAACAGATAGAAAGGATAAAAGTTAAGAAAGAAGGCAGGACTCAGGAAAGGAAGGAGGGAAGAAAGAAAATAAGTAAAGGGAGGGAGGACGGAAAGAAATAAAGATAGAAAGCAGAAAGCCATGGGTCTGAAGAAAGTAAAGAAAGAGAGACAAGTGAAGGAAGGAAGGAAGAAGAAGAAGAAGAAGGTGGAAGCAAAGAAAGACGGCAGTAAGAAAAAGAAAGAAGGAAAGCTAGGGAAAGGGAGGAAGGGAATAAAAGGTGAAAGGAAAGAAAAACAGCAGCGAGGAAATGTACAAGGATATTAAAAAAAGGGAAAGAAATGAAAATATAGAAAGGAGAAAGAGAAGGCATGAAGGAGGAAATAAGTAAAAGGAGAAATGTAGAGGGAAAGAACGAAGGAGGAAGAGAAGGAATGAAAGAAAGAGGGAAGGAATGAAGAAGTAAAAACGGAAAGAAAGGTAACTAAAAGAGTAAAGGAAGGTGTAAAGAAAAAGAACCGCCGCGGTCAGGAAATGGACGAGGGGAAAAGAGAAGGAATGAGGAAAGAAAGAAAGGTAGAAGGAAAGAAAGAAAGGAAAACGGCAGGTAAGAAATGTACAAGGTTATAAACAATTTTTAAAAAAAGGGAAGAACTAAAGATAGAAAGGGGGAAGAGAAAGAAGTAAGGAAGGAAATGAGGAAAGAAATAAAGAGAGAAAAAGGAAGGAAGGAAGGAAAAGTGTCACAAAATTCAGACCTGAAAGCCCTGTGTGTGTTGTTTTGATGATAAAGGCTGAGCGATACGGCAGAGATATCATCATCACGATACCTGAACATATCATTCAGTCCACGATGTATATAACGACAACCGCGAAATAAATCTCACGAGTAGTTTTTATTTGTTTCTGAGGAGAAAAAAAAAGAAGAAGGACGCATCAGAAGACATCTTGTCCCGTTTCCTAATGGAGTTTAATGTGTTTCTGGTGGTCTGTAATGGAATCCATTAATCCAGATCAAACTTATCCATGAGAAGGAAATCGAAAACTTGAATAAAAAGCTGTTTTTATTAGCGTTTGTCCCCGTTAGCCACGAGCTAAACTGCAAAACTGGTTGTTTACTCAGCTCCTAAACTACATCACAGACGTTAGCAAAGTGCTAATAACGATTCTCTCCTGAGACAAAAATATCATAAATAATCTCCGATTAATCAAAAATCACCATAGATTTAGGATATTAAACTTTTACACGCTTTCTTAAAACAATATCGACAGCGTTTTAAAATAATGAACCGAAATGTCAGCAATACTTCTGCTGTCATGGCAACTAAAATCCTCTCAGGAGCTAGCCGGAGAGTGGCTGTTTTTTTTGTTTTTTTTTTTATTTTATTTCTTTCTTTTTGTTTGACAGTATTTTTTATATGTTAATAAGCTATAAAGTACTGAGATGTTATATGGGAGGACAAAATGAGTAGGGAAAATAAATACTCCTCACTAGCCTTTAGCAGAGATGCTAGTGTTCGCCTGAGGTAAAAATAAATAATAAATAAACCATGCTAACACTTAAGATCTGATAGCATTTTTTATTTTATTTTTTTTCATATTGTTTCTTATTTATTCTTAACCGATCACTGTTTATTTTATTTATTTTCCACAAAACACTACGGCGTGTGTGGTGTACGACAGATCTGCTTCTTTGGTGTTTCGCTAAGGCGAAGATGCTAACGTAGCTAACAATTGGCGTTAGATTTGGACCAGAAATTATTAAGAAAATCGTCACATGCTCTCCTCAAACCGGTGTCGAGTTGTTCAGAATACTTAAATAGATTAGTTATTGTCGTTTCATCTGACGCGGTGTGACAGTTATTATTGTTTTTTAAAAATGTACAATGCTAGATCACGTAGCGCAATAAAAAAAATCCTGGACTGGCGGCCATTTTGAATCTGGAACGGCTTGTTTTGAATGCTAAATAAGACTTTATTGTGATATTTTATGGAACTGTAAGTCGATACTTAATAATAATAACATCACTAGCGTTAAACTCGTGTCATTTGGAGTTATCGCGTAAATCCGTTTCCATGACGCTAATTAAACTGCTAGTCATTTTCATTACTTATTAGCGGTTAGCTCAGATTCTCAAGAGACAAGAAGCAAACATGAGGGCACTGCGCACGTTTCGCGTGTTTCAGCAGATCGAATACATCTGAGGAACGTAGAACAAATGTATTTGTTACGCATTTTCTTTTTGCCTGGAGTTTTGTTTTTTGTTTTTTTTTTCTTCATAAATATTTGAACGCGCTTAGCTTCATTACGACGCCTGTTTTCCCCTCAACAGGAGTGGAAAACTCGCGGCTGTAAAGTTTGTGCCTCGGCGCTTACGAATGCCTTCACACAGAAGCACACCATATAAACAAACAGAACTCGTCGCACCGGTTTGCTTGACCATTTGATCCGGTTTCTTTCTCGTTCAGCTGTTCTCAGAAGGACGGCGTAACGTCCCTGATTTCTCTCGGCCGGTCCTGGACAGAGGCGGCGAGACGCCATGTTTATCCCCCCCCCCAGTAATGTTGTGATCGATAATAATATTTGGGTCAGTATGAGCGTTCGGTCAGTTTGAGGAAGTGTTAAGTTTACTAAAAAACCATGGTGCCGGTTCTGTCCTAGTGACCAGAAGGTTGTGAGTTCAAATCCCAGCACATCCAAATAACTCTTGATGGATCCAAGACCTTAAGTTTTTTCTTTATTATTTCTCCCCACCTCCCCCGGCTTTGAATACAAAAACATTCATACCACTTTATACGAAGGTCATAAAGAACTCATAATGAACTTCCTTTATTACACATTCATATCACGTTATAACGTGTTCATAAGGCATAACGTCGTAATTATTCATGAAGATCTTTATTATGCGTTAGCTGTCTTTTTATTATGCGTTTGGGAACGTTAACATGTACGTGTAAGTAATGTTTATAATGTGTTATGAACGTTATTTCTATAGACTAGAACATCAGGACGTCACACCAGCAGAACGTTTACGACTAAACAGGACGCGCTGAGCTGAGTTTCTTTTACATTGACGATACGGTGTGTTATAAACGCCGCTTATAACGCATTCTGTTAACAGTTTTATAAATGTGGGATAAACACCGCTATAAACTGTAATGCCTTTTAATTAATGATTGTAATTATATACGTGTAGAATGCTTTACGCGTGCATTATAACGTGTATAACGGGTCATTAGACGTTCATAGAAAGTGTTAGCAAAACAGTTATAAAACATTATTAATCCTGTTTCTAGCTATAGATCTAGACACTGTTTCAAGCTTGAGGTTTTTTTTTCTTTCTAGAAATAAAAATCAAATAAGCAAAAAGAAAATAAGCGTACTAACTGTGTAAATAGTAAACAAATAAAATTTTTAAAAGAGTAAATAAGTAGGTTTAATAATCTGATATTTGTTTATTAAATAAAAATACATATGTGCTTATTAAGTACATTTTTGAGCAAATTTTTTTTATCTAGTTTTCTTTTTTTTTTTTTTTTTTTTTTTTGGCAGTGTGATTACTGAGGCCTAAAAATGTTTTAGGTTTTTGTCCATAATTGTGATTTTAAAATATATATATATTTAATTAAGATTTCTTGTATCTTTTTGCTTACTTTTCTTTACTCTGCGTCTCATTCTTTCTTTCGCTCATGCTTCCTGCTTCTGTCATTTTCTTCCTCCTTTTATCTCTCTCTCTCTCTCTCTCTCTCTCTCTCTCTGCCTCTTTCTATCTCTCTCTCTCTCTTTTTATCTCTCTCACTCTCTGTCTCTCTGTCTTGCTTTCTCTCTCTCTCTGCCTCTTTCTATCTCTCTCTCTCTCTCTCTCTCTCTCTCTCTGCCTCTTTCTATCTCTCTCTCTCTCTCTCTCTCTCTCTGCCTCTTTCTATCTCTCTCTCTATCTCTCTCTCTCTCTGCCTCTTTCTATCTCTCTCTCTATCTCTCTCTCTCTCTGCCTCTTTCTATCTCTCTCTCTCTCTCTCTCTCTGCCTCTTTCTCTCTCTCTCTGTCTCTCTCTCTTTATCTCTCTCTGCCTCTTTTTATCTCTCACTCTGTCTCTCTGTCTTGCTTTCTCTCTCTCTCTCTCTCTCTCTCTCTCTCTGCCTCTTTCTATCTCTCTCTCTCTCTCTCTCTGCCTCTTTCTATCTCTCTCTCTCTCTATCTCTCTGCCTCTTTCTATCTCTCTCTCACTCTCTGTCTCTCTGTCTTGCTTTCTCTCACTCTCTGTCTCTCTCTCTCTCTCTGCCTCTTTCTATCTCTCTCTATCTCTATCTCTCTCTGCCTCTTTCTATCTCTCTCTTTATCTCTCTCACTCTCTGTCTCTCTCTATCTCTCTCTGTCTCTCTCTATCTCTCTCTGCCTCTCTCTCTCTCTCTCTCTCTCTCTCTCTCTCTCTGCCTCTTTCTATATCTCTCTCTCTCTCTCTGCCTCTTTCTATCTCTCTCTCACTCTCTGTCTCTCTGTCTTGCTTTCTCTCACTCTCTGTCTCTCTCTCTCTCTCTGCCTCTTTCTATCTCTCTCTATCTCTATCTCTCTCTGCCTTTTTCTATCTCTCTCTTTATCTCTCTCACTCTCTGTCTCTCTCTATCTCTCTCTGTCTCTCTCTATCTCTCTCTGCCTCTCTCTCTCTCTCTCACTCTCTGTCTCTCTCTCTCTCTCTCTCTGCCTCTTTCTATCTCTCTCTATCTCTATCTCTCTCTGCCTTTTTCTATCTCTCTCTTTATCTCTCTCACTCTCTGTCTCTCTCTATCTCTCTCTGCCTCTCTCTCTCTCTCTCTCTCTCTCTCTCTGCCTCTTTCTATATATCTCTCTCTCTCTCTATTGCTCTCTGCCTCTTTTTATCTCTCTCTCTCTCTCTCACTCTCTGTCTCTCTCTCTATCTCTCTCTGCCTCTTTCTGGGATAGCTGGAAAATGAAGAAGGGTTCTTTTAAAGGTCAACATTAAAATGCTGTGTCAGAATTATACATCCTTCTCAACCACTATGCTGAAGGAAACAGTGCAGTCTCTACAAAGAGACATTGAACTCATTGAAAAACGCATCATGAACAGCAATGACACCACACAGGGAGATGGACTAAAGAAAAAGAGACAAGAACTCAGCTCCCTGTTACAGGAACAAGCTAAAGGGGCACTGATAAGAGCAAGATACTGCTCCATTAAAGACATGGACGCTCCCAGTACTTTCTTTTTTAGTCTTGAGAAAAAAAGTGTTCGACAGAAGACGATGTGCCATCTTTGTCGTCCGGACGGATCCATCACATCCGACCCGGCAGAAATGAGGAGACTAGCGAGTAACTTCTACAGACAGTTATACAGTGCTGAGAGCTGTGATGCTGAATCTGCTGAGGACTTACTCAAAGAGCTGCCACAAATACAGCAAACACAAAAACAGGAATTAGACCGGACCATCACTCTTCAGGAACTTACAGAGGCAACGTCTCAGCTATCCAAGGGACGATCCCCTGGAATAGACGGATTACCCGTGGACTTTTATCAACATTTCTGGAGGTCAATGGGACAAGACTTACATGAGGTTCTATCAGAATGCATACAGGCTAAATCACTCCCTGTAAGTTGTCGGAGAGCAGTCCTCTCACTGCTCCCAAAAAAAGGAGACTTGGGACTTTTAAAGAACTGGAGGCCAGTCTCTCTTTTGTGTTCTGATTATAAAATCTTCTCCAAGTGCCTAGCCAATAGACTGAAACTTGTTCTAGATTCAGTCATAAAAAATGATCAAACTTATTGTATCCCAGAAAGGTCTATAATAGATAACCTTTTTTTATTAAGGGACATAATCGATTTTAATCAGCTAAATAAGAATAAACTGGGAATCCTGTCACTAGACCAGGAAAAAGCTTTTGATCGTGTAGACCATGGGTACCTTTTTAATGTGTTGAAGCACTTTGGCTTTGGAGAAGGTTTTATATCCTATGTAGAACTTCTGTACTCTGAGGTATGTGTGATGGTTAAAGCAGGGGGAGGTTTAAGTGCCCCAGTACCGGTGACTAGAGGTATTAGGCAGGGCTGTCCACTCTCCGGACAGTTATACAGTCTAGTCATCGGACCCCTACTATGAAGGCTCAGAGCAACACTGAAAGGGACGTTAATACCAAAAGTTAATGGTCATTTTATGGTGGTCTTAGCAGCTTATGCAGACGACATTACTGTTTTTATCACTGAGAAAGATGACATCACACTTTTAAAAAAGATCATTGGGACATATGAAAAAGCCTCTTCTGCACTGGTAAACTGGTCAAAAAGTGAAGGTTTTATGTTGGGCAACTGGGAGCACAGAGCAGTTCCACAACTTCCAGGAGGGCTACAGTGGAGAAGAGATGGACTAAAAATCCTGGGGGTATTTTTAGGAAATGAACAATTCCAGAAAAAAAATTGGGAGGGGCTGCTGGAAAAGGTGTCTGCCCGATTGTCCAAGTGGAAATGGCTATTACCATATTTGTCTTACAGAGGAAGAGTTCTAGTAGTAAACAACCTGGCTGCCTCAACTCTGTGGCACAGGACTATTGTTATGGAACCACCTGAAGAGCTGGTTTCTAACATACAAAGAAGAATAGTGGACTTCTTTTGGAGTGGACAACACTGGCTGCGTGCTGCAGTACTCTACCTGCCGGTACAGGAAGGTGGGCAAGGGCTGGTAGACGTGAGGAGCAGAATCCGTGCCTTCCAGATACAAGCTGCGCAGAGACTCCTATACCACAAAGATGTGGTGTGGGAGAAAACTGCAAGTGCCCTCCTGAGGAGAGTAGGTGGCCTCAAGCTCGACAAACATCTGTTCTTAATGAAGCTGGAACAGTCGAGCTTGTCCGAGCTGACCCCTTACTACAGATCCATGCTGCACACATGGAAAACAGTAACAAGAACAGAAAGAGTCATGGACAATCTAGAGCAATGGACTCCGGAAGAACCACTCTTCTTCAACCCTTTCATAAAATCGAGACTGCTGTCCTCGGTGAGCATACGCAGGTGCCTACTGGACAACAACATCACAAAGCTGGGCCACCTACTAGACGAAGGAGGCTGGATACCAACGGAAGAGCTGAAAGCAGTGACGGGGCTGAGATCTTCGCGTCTAACAGCGAAACTGCAGGAAGAACTGTACAATGAACTACCAAGCAGCCACAAAATGTACATCGGACAGAGACATGGGACTACTCATGACAGGAGGAACGACATGGAGTTTCCAGGACTTTCGATTTCTCCCTGCGGTTAGAGAGGAGGAAGAGGATGAAGTCACAGACTCCATTTTGTCTTTCAAGAGTCACACAGTCGAACCTCTTCAAGGACATGTCTAAGAAAGCCATGTACCAAATAACGGTAAAAGTGCTGCACAAAGATTCCTTGAGGAGACAAAAAGTCTCAAGGTGGCCAGGGATGTTGAACCCAGACTTTCTTGTGCGAGACAGGTGGAGGACCCTGTATAAACCCCCTGTAGAGAAGCGTACTGCTGACCTGCAGTGGAGGATTACTCACGGGGCGATGGCTACAGACGGACATGTGGCACACCTCACTCCAGCGGTGAAGGGGGAGTGTAGGTTCTGTGGGGTAAAGGAAGACCTAGAACACCTGTTTTTAAGATGCCCGAGATTAAAAGGTCTTTTTAAGCTACTCAAGATCTGGTTTCAAAAATCAGATGAAGAGTTCTCAGAGAAGGTTTTTATAGGAGGAGTGAAATACAGCTTCTCGAAAAGGAGAAAACTGGTTTTATTGAACTATCTGATGGGCACAGCTAAACTAGCAGTGTGGATAACTAGGAAAAACAAAGGGTTACAACGAGCTACTGTAGATCCAGAGGTTCTCTGCAAGCGGCTAGTAGCGGCTAGGCTGAAGATTGAATTTGCTTACTACAAGCTGACCAGCAATGCAATGGGTTTTTATGAAACATGGTGTGTGAATGAGGTTTTATGCTCAGTTCATGAGAACCAACTTGTTTTTAACTTCTGATTCTCTTGAATCTTTTAGCGGTTTTTTTTTTTTTATCCATTGCCTATTTATTCATTGTTTTAATTTATTTTTAATTCATTTATCTTTTTTATCTATATACTAGGACAGACACATGATAAAAAATTGTGAAGCACACATGTATGTGTCTGGCAAATAACGAATAAAAGTATTGTTAAACCTCTCTCTCTCTCTATCTCTTTCTGCCTCTTTCTATCTCTCTCTCTCTCTCTCTCTCTCTCAGGTACGGGTGACGTTGTAGCGATCATGATCCCCGAGCACAGAGGCCGTGAGCTGGTGCTGTTACTGGAGAGGAACGTGACAGTGAACATGCACATCACCATCGGGACGCGCAACCTGCAGAAGTACGTGAGCCGCACCTCCGTCGTCTTCGTCTCCATCTCCTTCATCGTCCTCATGATCATCTCGCTGGCGTGGCTCGTCTTCTACTACATCCAGAGGTTCAGATACGCCAATGCCCGAGACCGCAACCAGGTACACACACACACACACACACACACACACACCTATCAAGATGATAGTGAAGTGTGAATTGCATTAAAAGTGTTTGTTTGATTATTTGTTTTATTTATTATTTTGTTTATGTATTTATTTATTTAGTGAAAAGTGTGGTTAGTGCAGGAGCCTCAGTGCTGCATGTGGAATGTGGAAAGAGTGCAGTCAGGCTGCAGCATGTTCGCTCATAACGTTGTGTACAGATCGCTGGTGTTCTGATGGTGCAGCGTGATCAGAGGCAGAGACGTGCAGAGCCGAGCGCGAGGGAGAGACGGGAAGGAAGACGGCCATTAGGGCTGATCCTGCTGCTGCACTTTTATTACCTCTACTTTCTTCTCACAGCTGCGACTGTGTGTGTGTGTGTGTGTGTGTGTGTGTGTGTGCTTGTGTGTGTGCGTGCAAGGGGGGAAAATAAGAGACTTAGTGAGAGATGGCAGTTAGTGCAAACACCGATATCTGATAGACAGAACGAGATAGAGAGAGAAATGTGTAGAGGTAGAGGATGAAAGAGGGAGACTCAGAAAAAGAAAGAGAAAGACGGTGAAATTCATGGAGAGAGAAACACTGAGATAGAGAAAGGAGATAAAGAGAGAGAGAGACAAAGACACATTGAGAGAGAGATATGGAGAGGGAGAGAGATGGATAAAGAGAGACACAGATAGAGACAGAGACGATGTGATCTAATGATGAACTGATTTTAAATCATTACTAACCTGTGTGTGTGTGTGTGTGTGTGTGTGTGTGTGTGTGTGTGTGTGTAGAGGCGACTCGGTGATGCAGCTAAAAAGGCCATCAGTCAGCTCCAAGTACGGACCATCAGGAAAGGAGACCAGGTGAAAACCCATTCTCTCTCTCACTCACTCACTCACACACACACACACACACACACACACACACACACACACACACACTGCAGTGTTGATATCCTAACTGAACAAGCTGCTTAGTTGAATGTGGCTGTTGTCATTTTGTCCTGAGGGTGTACAAACTTTTGCACCTATTGTATGTGAATGTTAATTTCCTTTTCTTTTCTTTTCTTGAAGTTTCTGTGTGTTCATACATAAAGGTTATTAAATAGGGGAACATGAAAAATGTTAAATATGATGGTGTTAATGGTATTTTAAGTGTGTGTGTGTGTGTGTGTGTGTGTGTGTGTGTGTGTGTGTGTGTGTGTGTGTGTGTGAACTTCCCCAGGAGACGGAGTCAGATTTCGATAACTGTGCTGTGTGTATCGAAGGCTACAAGCCTAACGATGTGGTGCGAATTCTCCCCTGCAGGTGAGGGCACGGTACTGAGCATGTGCGCGCACACACACACACACACACACACACACACACGCACACGCACATGCACTCATCCTCTGTCTTCCTGCAGGCATGTCTTCCATAAAGGCTGTGTGGATCCTTGGCTGGTGGACCATCGCACGTGTCCCATGTGTAAAATGAACATCCTGAAAGCGCTCGGGCTCATGGTAGGGACACACACACACACACACACACACACACACACACACACAGAGTTATTTTATTATTTTTTAAAAAATTTCTTTGAGCATGAACACAGTTTCTGCGCTAGTGACCAAGGATCTTATCAGAACTGACAGAGAGAGAGAAAGATGGTCAGAGACACTGTGAGAGAGATGGGGAGAGAGCGATAGCAAGAGACTGAGGAAGGAAGAAAGAAAAAGAGAGAGATAGACAGAGAAAGATGAATACAGACACACGGGTAAAGAGAGAATGATGGGGAGAGAGACAGAAAGACAGAGAGAGAGATACAGCAGGTTCTAGCAGGTTAACCCTTTGATGCGCACTTTGTGTGTGTGTGTGTGTGTGTGTGTGTGTGTGTGTGTGTGTGTGTGTGTGTGTGTTTAACACCTCGTGCTACAGTCGAGTGCAGAATGCCTGGACGAGCTCCCTCTGGACTACGAACTGGCCGTCGGGGGCGTGGCCCTGAACGCCATGGTGATGAGCGATGACGTCCTGGCCGGTGACCTCACAGAGGGGCGTGACCCTGGGGTGAGGATGGTGGGTCTCCCTCAGGTCCTCCTGGACTCGGAGCCCATCACGGAGGACACCTTGCTGACTGAGCAGAGTGAGTTGTGGGAGTTTTTAAGGGAGATATTAGCGCCTATGGAGTCATGTGGGCCAGGAATCGAACCGCCAACCCCCACCTGAGCCACAGCCGTGTCTATAGTAAAGAAGATATTAGCATGTCTATAGTAAAGGAGATATTAGCATCTCTATAGTAAAGAAGATATTAGCGTGTCTATAGTAAGGGAGATATTAAAGTGCCTATAGTAAAGAAGATAGTAGCATGTCTATAGTAAAGGAGATATTAGCGTGTCTATAGTAAAGGAGATATTAGCATGTCTGTAGTAAAGAAGATATTAGCGTGTCTATAGTAAAGGAGATATTAGCATGTCTGTAGTAAAGAAGATATTAGCGTGTCTATAGTAAGGGAGATATTAAAGTGCCTATAGTAAAGGAGATATTAGCGTGTCTATAATAAGGGAGATATTAGGGTGTCTATAATAAGGGAGATATTAGCATGTCTATAGTAAAGGAGATATTAGGGTGTCTATAGTAAAGGAGATATTAGGGTGTCTATAGTGAAGGAGATATTAGCGTGTCTATAATAAGGGAGATATTTGGGTGTCTATAATAAGGGAGATATTAGCATGTCTATAGTAACAGAGATATTAGGGTGTCTATAGTAAAGGAGATATTAGGGTGTCTATAGTAAGGGAGATATTAAAGTGTCTATAGTAAAGGAGATATTAAAGTGTCTATAGTAAAGGAGATATTAAAGTGTCTATAGTAAAGGAGATATTAAAGTGTATAGTAAAGGAGATATTAGGGTGTCTATAGTAAAGGAGCTATTAGGGTGTCTATAGTAAAGGAGATATTAGCGTGTCTATAATAAGGGAAATATTAGCGTGTCTATAATAAGGGAAATATTAGCGTGTCTATAATAAGGGAGATATTAGGGTGTCTATAGTAAAGGAGATATTAGTGTGTCTATAATAAGGGAGATATTAGCGTGCCTATAGTAATAGAGATATTAGCGTGTCTATAATAAGGGAGATATTAGCGTGTCTATAATAAGGGAGATATTAGCGTGTCTATAATAAGGGAGATATTAGGGTGTCTATAATAAGGGAGATATTAGTGTGCCTATAGTAATGGAGATATTAGCGTGCCTATAATAAGGGAGATATTAGTGTGCCTATAGTAATGGAGATATTAGCGTGTCTATAATAAGGGAGATATTAGCGTGTCTATAATAAGGGAGATATTAGGGTGTCTATAGTAAAGGAGATATTAGTGTGTCTATAATAAGGGAGATATTAGCGTGCCTATAGTAATAGAGATATTGGCGTGTCTATAATAAGGGAGATATTAGCGTGTCTATAATAAGGGAGATATTAGTGTGCCTATAGTAATGGAGATATTAGCGTGTCTATAATAAGGGAGATATTAGCGTGTCTATAATAAGGGAGATATTAGTGTGCCTATAATAAGGGAGATATTAGTGTGCCTATAGTAATGGAGATATTAGCGTGTCTATAATAAGGGAGATATTAGGGTGTCTATAGTAATGGAGATATTAGTGTGTCTATAATAAGGGAGATATTAGTGTGCCTATAGTAATGGAGATATTAGCGTGTCTATAATAAGGGAGATATTAGTGTGCCTATAGTAATGGAGATATTAGCGTGTCTATAATAAGGGAGATATTGGGGTGTTTATAGTAAAGGAGATATTAGCGTGTCTATAATAAGGGAGATATTAGTGTGCCTATAATAAGGGAGATATTAGGGTGCCTATAGTAAAGGAGATATTAGCGTGTCTATAATAAGGGAGATATTAGGGTGCCTATAGTAAAGGAGATATTAGCGTGTCTATAATAAGGGAGATATTAGGGTGCCTATAGTAAAGGAGATATTAGCGTGTCTATAATAAGGGAGATATTAGGGTGCCTATAGTAAAGGAGATATTAGCGTGTCTATAATAAGGGAGATATTAGTGTGCCTATAGTAATGGAGATATTAGCGTGTCTATAATAAGGGAGATATTAGCGTGTCTTTATTAAAGTTGTCATCTCTTCAGGTGAACTTCAGCCAATAGCGAGCAGCGGTTCAGAAGCATCACTTGCTGAAGGGGCGGGGCAATATGACATGGACACAGACAGCATGAAATGCCACCTGGGCAGTGGACTCACCTAGCCGATGACATCACACTATAACATCACTGCCTGCTGCGTTCCTACCCTTTACTCTTTCTGTGTGTCTGGTGTTTGAGACGCACCAGTCCCTCTGTCTCTGCTGATTTACTTCAGAGTGTACACTCGAGTACCGTATATTCCGGATTATAAGACACGGTTTAACTGTGTAGCAGGTGCTGGGGGTGGATCATTTCACAATTAGCCTCATGTCGCTGGATTATAAATCACCACACGGCATTCATCTTCATGAAACCATTCATTCAGCCTAGACGATAGCTGAGCGCTTTTCCATGTGAAATATGCGAGAAACGTGAGCTAGTCAAAAAAAAACCCACTGGTTGTAATCTTTTATTAGCATTATCTAAGTTATTGAGATATATATATATATATATATATATATATATATATATATATATATATATATATATATATATATATATATATATCGCTTTAGCGGACAGTTTAAGGGGATGTGGTGACCAAGGTGGCGTCATTCTTACAAAAGAACCCTTCAAGACGCCGTATTGGGTTTAGCAATGTTTAGCCGCTGCTATGAGGCTGCTCAGTGTGACGCCGGTGTATTTACTTGCTTATTTTATTAAGAAAGCTTTTTTGCTAGCTTTAGAAACTTGACAGATCCATGGTTAAACAGCTAAGCTAATGGCCTCCCCTCGTAACAGTAAAATATGGCGTGTGTCTCAGCCAGCTCCCAAGTTCAGTAGGTAGTGAATCAGCGTATGGTGTACACGAGTTAGGGCACGGGTAAGGACCCTGACTCACTACACATTGGGACACTGAGGACTCGATTTCCGGCGAGATGACTGCGTACTCGCGTCGTAAAACATCACCAAAAAAATTGAAAACTTTTTTAAAAATGTAAGTTTTATATGTCATAAATTTGTTAGCTTTATCCCACGTATTTCTGTCATAATATGTCAAACAGAATTGTTGGCAAGCTAGTGGATTTAAAAAAATAAAAAAAAAATATTAGAGCTGAGAGGCTTCAGAAAACATGACGTCATTTCCAGTAAGGGAACACAGTGAGCATCGATACTCCCTGGGTTTTGTGGTGCATTGTGGGATTTTTTCAGGGAGCGAACGTTCCAGTGCACTGGAAGGATTTTGCCGACTCCCTGATCCGTGCCCTGTCTACTGAACTAGGGAGCTGATTGAGACATACCCGTGGTGACAGGACAGACCAGCGCAGTTAGCCTAGCTAAGTAAAAAAAAATACAGTCGTAGTTTGGAACTAGCGATGCTAACGTAACTAAACAGAACGCAGTCAGTTCTGCACTGGATACCATGAAGTAAAAAGATGTAAAGTCACTGCGGGCTTCCTTCTTCTTTTCCACATATTCCCGTTTAGCTAATAAACAGATATTTAGCATAAATCTCGCCTTCATTTATTACACAAGTTAGCTAGAGAGATTACTATTTGCTAACTGTAGGTTGGCTACGCTTCTTACATATAGGTCACGTGACATGTATGGGTTCTTATGCTAATGAATCGACTAATATTTTTTAAAAAATGTCAAAGTTTTCAGCTATTAAACGGTACGTAGCTGAGCAGGAGGATCGCACCGGGTTTTGTAGTCCGGAAAATACGCTACACTAGTTAGTTTTCAGCAGACAATTGGCTTTCGTTGCCTTCAAGTCCAAACTCAGAAGTGTGTACTTCACGAGTTTGAAATATGATGTAATGTGCGTTCAAGTGGTTGTGGGCGGAAACAAAATGGATGCCATGGAAACCCCCGTTTTGTTTTTTTTTGTTGTTGTTGTTGTTTTGTTTTATTGTTCTGTCAGATGAGAGGGCGAATATATTTTGCGACGACGCAACAAAATGAACAACATTAGCTTAGCTTAGTGCTATTCGGACGGGATTAGTTTTTCGGACAGACGTCTGTTGACGTTTCCCGGAGGACGATCGTAGTAATTCTGATCGATTCGTACAGTCTGTATAAATCACAGAGATGGGCGTGTCTTCACCACGTACGCTCGTCACATCAAAAAATTCCCTGCGTACTAGACCACGCCTTATTTTAACACCAACTGATTGTTTTGATCTTTTATTGTAAGCGTTTGATGTAGGGGGCGTGGCCTTGCACATGACGCTTGTTTGTTAGTAGGTCACATGACCATCACGTGTCTGTAAGCTGTACCTGCGGTAGGAACTTGCCACTTCCCTTTACTGTTCTGTGGTTTAAACCAGACTTGGTTTTGTTTTGGTTTCAAAGACGACAGAAAAGCGAACGCTCCCTGGAGTGTCTTTTAACTTTTTACTTTTAATTTATAGAATATACTTATCACTTCCCCGTAGCAATCGTCACCCCGCCTCCGTGCGTAACACTAATCCCGTCCGAATAAAGCCTCATCCGTCATTTCTTCAGATCTCTCTTCAGATTGTTTTACGGACACGGCCACAACGCGTCAACAAAAATCAGACATCGGTTAGACACGATCGGTCATTACGACGTCTCCGTCAGGACTCGAAGGCCGCACTCGTTCTGCTCGACAATCAGCTCGTCTGTCCATTCCTACGAGGAATTTCCTTCCATTCCGTCTCCTACCGAGCCGAGTGGATTGAGGAGGGGGGAAAAAAACTCTCCAGGACATTTTAACTCAGCAAAAAAAAAAAAAAAAAAAAAAAGCAGTGTTTTATTTTTCTATAGAAGTGCATTTGAAGTGAAGACGAGTGCAGTGTTTCGGAGACGCTTCGGGATGATCGAAATGGCCACGTTTAAAAAAAAAAAAAAAAAAAAAAAAAAAAAAAAGCCAAACTCGTGACTGGAGAGTTTTTTTGCTCGTATATTTTTTTTTTCTTTCTTTCTTTTTTCCAAGAAAGTGCTCTTGACCTCGCGGACCACAGCATTTCATACGCCTAGAGCATGACAGCAAGCCTTTGCACACGTGTTTGTATGTGAGTGGATTCCATTGAACTTTGTATGTTTTTGTTTTTTTTTCTCTCTCTGCACGATAATTTTATTGTATATTGTAAATAGAGGCATTTTGTCAAACCAGTTCTCCTTTTCTCTTTTTATTGGGTCGTGCACTTTATCTGATTCGAGGTGGAAGTTTATTTGATTTCATATGACGTCTACACGCACACACACACACGCACACACACACACGCACACACACACGCACCTATTTGGAGACTGACCTTGAATTTTGCATGTGGCTCAGACTGTGAATTGAATACGAATAAATTTTATTGTGATTTTTTTTTTTTTTTTTTCTTCTTCACTAAAGCTTTTCATTCCCACTGAAATGCCGTCACATTTATTCAGAAATTGATGCTGATTCGCTACACTGCCTTTACATACATCACACACACAAAAGATGAAAAAGAAGATGACTTAATGTCTCAAGAAGAAGAAGAAGAAGAAGCAGTGAAGACCGGCACGTAGAAAAACAACTGAAAGTCATGATCGTGATGTCGATGAGAAGAAGACCACCGCTGGCTGTGTGTGAGGGTTTCTGCCTCGAGAGCTCGCCATGGAGACGACACCTGCTGGCACCGAGACGCTCTGTGGACAAAAACGAAGAGGTTCGCTCTAAACTATTGAATAACGCATTCCACAAGACACGCCCACCATTCGCAAACTGGAACCAGTGGTAAGTTGGAGTAGCACGTGCTGTCATTTGCATATTGGAACATCATTGGCTGTAATATTTTATGATGCAAGAACACTCACTTGTCACATGTTCAATACTTTTTTCTTTTTTGTTGTTTAAAGGTTGTATGAAAGCCACTGCAATGAGTGACACTTTAAGTTCCACACTCGGCATTCGAGCCTGAATACTTCATTATTTAGTATTTCGCCATAAAATGTTTTATAAAAGGTATTAGATTGACTTTCACTGATGTTTTCTGTGAGGAAACGTAAACGTGACGTACGGAAGGAGTCTCCGGTGTCTCCAGGCACACTCACCGGCTTGAGTTCACCGCATGAAGGGGTACGAGGAGCTGAGGAACGAGACAACACACACGTACAGTGAAAGAAATTAGGGTCTTGCGAACTAAAAACATGACTTCAATTACTGTTTTTAAAGGTCAGAGTTGACATCTGTGTAAAGCGATATTTTTAATGCCGTTCGTTTTTAAATCATTGACCAAAAGCAAGAGATCCAGCTCACCTCTTGGTTTCACTGCGAGCTTCAGAAAACTTGTGTCTGGTCATGAAGCTAGCAAGAGCGTCAGCCACCTAGAAATAACACGGAGCTTTCTGTATGTGGATTTCATGCCTAGACGTGTAGTACTTTCTAAACTTAATGCCTAACATGCCTTTGTAAATAGCAGTAGGGATTAATTCAACATGAGAAATAACAAAATACGGTCTTAATAATAATTCTAAATATGGAGAATAAATTGGTAAAAAAAATAAATAAAGTTTTGGTGGAAAATGTAGTTGTTAACACGTTCAACATTTGCTTCGGTATTGTTCTGGAGCTATGACGCTAATGTGGCTAACAGGAACTCAGTAGAAGTCACTCAGAATCTTGCTCAAGTCATCGTATTTGCTTCTTTAATGATTTATTTATTTATTTATTTTAATGAATTACAATATCATCTGTGGAACTTTGGTTAAAGGTTAAACTTGAGATGGACACCAAATTTGAGCTGAGAGGAAAAGGTGATTCCAAAATGGCCGCCGTTGCAATGTTCCAGAGTTCAGAGTGAAGATTTGTTCATTTTTAAGGATGGGGGGGGACTAAAGATGCAAACCTTGGACACCAAAAGTAGTTTTAGTTGATTGACTACTACTTTTAAAAAATAAATAAATAAATTTTTATATGCACAAATATACTTTTTTAGTCAAGCCATTCCTCAATACTGGGAGTTTAATAATGATACAACCTTGGTGTTTACTACATCTTTAATATGTTTATATCATTTTAGCATTCGGAATTAATCCATTCTATAAAGTACTGATTTAAAATATTAAAAGTGTATAAACTACTATTATGTCTCCTACCTTGTCTGGTGTGTCCTCGTGCACGGCATGACCACAAGGGGGCAGCACCTGCATCATGAATTTACCTAAAGACAAGAAAAAATTTTTTTCCTCCATTAAGAACAGATTCAAAATCGCTGTTATTGGTAATATTTGCTTGTTTATGGTGGCTGAATGGATCTCTGGATAAATGACACGACACACAGCCCTTTATGAATTATATTTATTATTTAGAAACTGTATCAAATGAGTTTCCTTGGGCGCACTGTGTTTAACAGTGAAGGGGGCGTGGCCTGTGTGCTTCTCGGGCTCAGTGAAGAAGGCATGGCCTGTGTGCCTGTCGGTCTCAGTGAAGAAGGCGTGGCCTGTGTGCCTGTCGGTCTCAGTGAAGAAGGCGTGGCCTGTGTGCCTGTCGGTCTCAGTGAAGAAGGCGTGGCCTGTGTGCCTGTCGGTCTCAGTGAAGAAGGCGTGGCCTGTGTGCCTGTCGGTCTCAGTGAAGAAGGCGTGGCCTCTCCTCAAAGCTAGTAAGTGTTTTAACAGCCATAAGAAACACTATAAGAAAAAAGATCTAGAATTTTTTTTTTTAAGAACTCTTAGGGGTTCTTCAGTGATCCCTGTTCTTCAGAAGAACCCCTAAATGGTTCTCCGTAGAACCCTACACTTGTTTCCCTATCAGAGAGGGCTACGAGTAGAACCGTATGACTATCTAAAGGACACTTTGTTTGAAGAAGCTGAAATGTTCAACACAAACAGAAGGGTAAATGCGTAATGCCTCTAAGTGATGTGGACCTCCAGGATTTCTTCAGGCCGAAACAGCGGAATTAATTAAGAGGAGCGAAATGAAACTGGAGAAGAACATCAGCGTTTGATTATTTATTTTAGATGATGAAGATTTTTTTTCACATCCAAATCTCTTCTGTTACTCTGTTATAAGCTTCAAGGTTGTGTAGGCCTGGTGTTAGTCAGGAGAAGAAAGTTGCTCTTGTCCAGTATTTGGCACGCTGTAGACTGCAGTGTGTGTGTGTGTGTGTGTGTGTTGGTTATTATTAGCAGTAAAGGTCCTTGACTGACTGCACCAGGTGTCTCCTCAGCTAGGCTTGTTACTACAGCGGGGGTTTTTTTTCTCTCTCAGTGGATATTTTGGACCCTAAAGCAGACAGACTCACCTTGCATTTGGCCGATGGTCAAGTCTCTGTCCAATCGATCGATACCTGCACACAGGGCCCACAGCTCATAATAATAAATATAATAAACGCCATCGGTGTGTGTAAAATATTATTTAACCATGTGCACTGTGCTCCAATCAGAAGACAGCTAGAAGACAGTACCTAGACAGGCAACATTTGTGTGTTTCTGACATTAATGTGTTCGTTATCTGGTTTTCGTAATAGAGTCTAGTTGTGTCCGGAACAGTAAACTTCCCTTTTTAATTAAAGGGATGATTTGGTTTATTATAATGAGGTATGTAAGTCTGTGTGTGTGAGAGACCTGCGAGCAGCAGCAGTTTGGGAACGTTACAGCCCAGGAACAGGTTGGAGATTCCTCTAAACCAGCCGTCCCAGTACTTTTCCGCTTTAGACAAGTCGATCCTCCAACTGTACACGCTGGAGGGCTGTAGGAACACACACACACACACACACACACACACACACACACACACACACACAATATGGATGGTGGTGGGATGTATAACTCCTTACTGATGTGGGTCAGTGTGTAAGGCCATTGGTGTTCGGTTCTGTTTCCTCCGAATTTCGGTGAACTCTCGGGTGAACTAGATTCTTCCCTCACATAACCACACACTACACACCTTCCCTCTTCATTTAAAAGTGGGACTTTATTGTTTTATCAGTTTTTACCAGTCCATAAAATCGCAAAATCCTGAAGGGACTGATTTACACTGAAACTCGTATCGGTAATGAGGCATGAGATAAAGAACCAAATACTATTTCTGTATAAATTGACAACTGTATGGATAGATATCTGTCTGTCTGTCTGTCTGTCTGCCTATCCATGTGTCTAGCTTCTTTCTCAACCTGTCTGTCTCTCAGTGTATTTAGCTTTCTCTTGTATGTCTTGTATGTCTGTCTGTCTAGTTTTCTCAGTCTGTCTTCCTGTCTGTCGGTTTCTCTGCCTGTCTGTCTGTCTGTCTGTCTGTCTATATATCCAGCTTTTTCAATCTGTCTTTCTGTCCCACCTGTATCTCTAGCTCTCTCGACCAGTATGCCCTAGGTATTCCTGTCCGTCTCTCACTACCCTAATCTGTATATCTGTCTTTTTATCTATCTACTTATCTCTAGATTCATCAATCTGTATCTCTATCTGTCTGTCTTACTCTCTAGCTATGCAGATCTGTCCAGCTGTCTGTCTGTATTACTTCAGGCCTGGATCTGTGTCTAACATCAGGGAGCGGTAATAAAAATGTCCGTTCTCACCTCCGATGCCGTGCTCTCGGCTTTGTCGGTGACGTAGTTCAGGTCGTAAAACTCCTCGTGACCCTCGGCGACGCTCTCCGTCACCGGGCTCACCTGCTCAGCCGAGTCTCCGTCCTCGACCTCACACCTGTGTGCGTTCAGAAAGCATGATTTCATAAATAAGAGCACGAGTCCTCACAGGAGCGTGGAGTAATTATTATTAAAAGTGTTTATTTGGATGCTGTGAGATAACGGTACCTCCTCACTTGGCCCACCATTGATACTTTGGCTGATTCCAGGTTTCTGATCTGCCCACTTTTAACACTACAGAAGCAGAGGACAGGGAGTTACAGTACTGTTCACTGTGCTGCATGGTTTGAGATGGATAGTGTTACAGGGATATGTGGATGTGTGAGACTTTAGTAATGACCTCCATTCGATGGCGTGATCGATGGATTTAAAGGATCGGGGTCGTCCTTTCAGGAAGTTCTGCATGCTGTGAAGCACGTCCATGGCGCTCCCTGCAGAGACAACACACTTCCGCCTTTAAATATTTATACATTTACTATGAAAAAGCCACAAAATGTCAGCTCACGACCAGGCATTTGTTTCTACCACAGCGCTGGTAAATTCTTGCATGAAGTACGTTGCAGAGATTTGAAAAATGTTTAGATGTAAAGAAAAACATATAATCCTTTTTTTCTGTGAGGAGACGTTTATTTTACGTTTCGGTAAAGAGTAAAGGCTGGCGAGTGACTGTTTACAGCTTCTATAACTTGTTCCACAACATTCCATAACATTAAATGGATAAAAAGTTTTTAAAAAAAATCAAATTGCTGTGGAATAAGAAGAATAAAACACTTTCAGGACGTGCTGTTATAGGAAAATAACCGGCGTCAGCGTGGTCGCGGTAACTCCGCTTCATCACACCACGCCATTGTCGATTATTTTCCTAAAACCGCGTGTTTTATTCCTTACTTGTTACGAATGCACGAGTTTGACTGAGGCTGGAGATTCAGCAGAGGTCGATTCCAGCAGTGATGTATAAACACATTGTACTGTAACATAATTAAAGAACAGTCGCTCACCTTCGACGACGTCGATAACGACCAGGCCTACCACCGAGGGCAGCAGACTTCCACTGGCTGCGTGCACAGCTATGGCTCCGCCCATACTGTGACCAACCAGGATGATAGGGGGCGGGACTTCGCCGTATGTGGCTCGCACTACGTTGGCTACGTCTCTGTGGAAAGCACAGCGACTGGCGTTAATCATGTGATAACTATATGATGATAACTATAATGAATGAAGGAAGGAGGGAAGGGATGAAGGTTAAGACATAAATTGTGCTCGTTTGTGGGTATTTCTGTCCGTTCATGAGTGATCATTGCAGAACTCTGTGTTTACTTACATGTATGACATGTATACTTAGTAAACAAATGGTGGCTGAAATGCGCCTCAGATCTCCTGCAGTGATTTGAGTGATTTCAGATTTAAGCTCTTAATCCTTTCACCGCTCAGCCGGATGATCGGATTGAATTCTGCTCCACTTTTCAGTCCCATTGGATAAAAGAGATTAAACATAGATGTGTGTGTGTGTGTGTGTGTGTGTGTGTGTGTGTGTGTGTGTGTGTGTGTTTACCTAGACATGGTCTGGGTGGAGAGATCATCAGCATGCCGGACTTGAGTTGCACCTGCAATACACACCAGTACGACCAGTTTACTAAACCCTAACATAAATGGTAAAATGGTATTATTTTTCTTACATACGACCTTTTGACCTCACCGTGTCCTCGTAGATCCATGGCCAGAACCCGACAGGTGACCCTACTCGTCATGGCCGCCTGCAGAGAGACGGAGCCTGGCTCACTCTCCATGTTGTATATAATTCATGACGTACGTTATATTTATGAATTCTAGATTCTGATTGGTCAGAATTTACACAGATGTCCCACAACATTAAATGTAACTATAAACGGATGGAAAATGCAGTGTTTAGCGCGGTAACAGTCACTCTGCTTCATCACACCACCCCGTCGTTGATTATTTTCCTATGACAGCATGACACGGGAGTGTTTTATTCCTTACTTATATCGTTCTAATACATTCTTTATGTGTAGATAGAAACTAGACTAGATTGGTGTGCTAAATGAGCTAATATAGATGTTAGCTTAAATCTTCTCCTTGGACAATATATATTTATATTAATTAATTACACAGATAACTAACATTAGCTAGCCTGTTAGAAAAGTTGGCTACGGGTTTTTAATTACATGATATAATAGTTAGCCTCGTGTTATCTAGCATGTGAGTGGACTTGATTAGCTACGTAACTACAGTTAGCTAAGTCAAGTATTGCTGCTTTCAATTACATGGCTACATACATAGTGGAGTTAAATGTAAAATGTTCTGGATTGCAATTGGCTAATCCAAGCGCAAGCTCCTCCCCTTTTATCCCAATGATGCCTTTTATTCGGCAAAATGAGGACGTGTGAAATGAATGGTGTGTCTGTGACGTACAGTGAAGACGGCCCAGGACAGGGCTGAATGTCCTCCTCCGTGCAGCAGCACCAACAGTGGACCATCCTGTCCGCTCTTATACACACGGAACACGTACACACACACACACACACACACACACACCTGTCAAGGAATCATACCATGTTCTGCACATAGACACAGGACAAACCAGAGGCTGCGCTAGCAAAACTACCAAACACTTCAGTGTGTGTGTGTGTGTGTGTCTGTGTGCGTCTGTGTGCGTCTGTGTGTGTGTGTGTGTGTGTGTGTGTGTGTGTGTGTGTGTGTGTGTGTGTGTGTGTGCGTCTGTGTGTGTGTGTGTGTGTGTGTGTGTGTGTGTGTGTGTGTGTGTGTGTGTGTGTGAGAAGGATATGTCCTTGCTTTCTGCCGATCCCACCACCACGTCGTCCATCATCTCAAAGTATTCGCTCCAGGACACTGGGGAGTAATCTCTCTTTCTGCCCACTCCATGACTGAAGCATATGAGAGAGAGAGAGAGAGAGAGAGAGAGAGAGAGAGAGAGAGGGGGGGGAAAAAAACATCGATGACAGCTTTACTCGTCCTAATACGTTATCGTTTCTATAGTAACGGCTCGTTCACATGAAAGGATTCAAAAAAACGTGTTTAATCGATAATGATATGGTGAAGTTTTCTGTAAGGAGATGTTTATGTAACGTTTATGGAAGGAGTCTCCAGTGTCAGCGCTTTGGAACAGTCAGAGGTAAAGCTGTAACTTTTTGTTCGACATCTTCAGGACAGAGGAGTTTGCGAAACTTTCTCGGTAACATGACAAGCTGTGTTTTTTTTTTGTCCTGTTAAGTTGAAGAGAAGACGGACGGATAGACGGACGGACGGACGGACAGACGGACTGATAGACGGACAGACGGACGGATCGGTGAATTAATAGATGGACTGAAGTAGAGAATTCAGGTATATATGACTAAAACAACAACATAGTAAAGATTTTTTCTAGATTATCTTCATTAGCACATTAAAATTGACAACACTGACAGTTAGATAGTTGAATGCAAAAGTTTGTGCCCTCCATAGTTTCTGGTTGGGGAAAAATGTTTTATCTATTAATTAAACGAATTCCAAGAAATTACAAATTAGGTCCGTAATCAATACGATTTCAGAGAAATCAGCAGGAAAATGCTCTAAACCTCATAGGAAGAAAGCATTAGATCACACTGTCTTGTACTATTATTATTATTATTATTACTATTATTATCTACACTAATAATCCATCCATTTTCTGTACCGCTTATCCTACAATAGGGTTGCAGGGAACAAGGCGGGGGACACCCTGAACGGGGTGCCAACCCATCACAGGGCACAATTACACACACTCACACACTACGGACAATTTGGAAATGCCAATCAACCTACAACGCAACGCATGTATCTGTGGGACACTGGGGGAGGAAACTGGAGTACCATGAGGAAACCCCAGAAGCACAGGGAGAACATGAAAGCTCTGCGCACACAAGGCGGAGGCGGGAATCGAACCCCCGGCCCTGGAGGTGCAAAGCAACAGAACTAACCAGTAAGCCACCGTACCTATTACACTAATAATACTGAACTGAATTGAAATGATTACATCAGCAAATTATTAACCTATATGTGAGCACCTGGTCACCTGTTAGACAGGTACAGACGTAATCACACACGCAGGAAGATTTATAGATGGATAGATACAGTCTGACGCTTAGACAAATTGATCTGAAAACAGACACACACACACACACACACACACGGTCTTACTTCTCTGTGTCAAAGTTTTCCTCCCACATGCTGGCGTCGGTGTTCATCTGCTCCTCTGAGTCGGGCACACGGAGAAACGGCTCTCTGAGGGTGTGTGCGAGCGTCTCTGTGTGTGTATTCGTGTGTGTGTGGAGTTTAGAAAAGTGACACACACCAGACACTCGTCTGAAGAGCCTGCAGGTGCAGCAGACGGGTGGATCAATCACAGAGCAGAGATTGGAGCAGAGATTTTCTCAGAATACACCCAGAGTCAGGTGTTTTTGTGATCTGAGGGCCAAGAGCGTGAGTGTGTGTGTCAGGGAGAATTCATTTCAATTCAACGCTCGCTTCTTGTACATTCTGGAAAACAACGTAGCGTCATTTAGTTTGTCTGGGAGCAGCATGGAGAATTTCTGTAGCCTTCTCAGCTAAAACGAATCATGTCTGTATAAAAAGCTTTATTGGTTTGAAAGTAAATAGTGACTTAAGTAAGAAATAAAGCACTCCTGTTATAGGAAAAAGAATCGACGGTGAGGTGGTGTGAACAGTATGCCTTACTGTTACCACCCTGAAGCTGAGCATTTTCCTACAACCGCAAAAAATATATTAAAGAATACATAAATTTTGATTTCTTTATAGTTACATTTAATGTTGTAGAACATCTGAAACGAATCGGTTCCTGTTCTCGCTTACGTTATAGCAGCTATAAACATATAAAACCTGTGTTACTCTCATGGTTCCGAGAACCCGCAAAGTGTAAACTCCTCTGTGTTATAAAAGCGTTAACACTGGAGACTCCTTCCGTAAACGTTACTAAAAGTAAACTCTCACCATTTTAACGATTGTACATTGTTTTTAAACTACTGTCAGAGATGCTGTTGTAGAAATATAATCAACGCCTTCTGACCAATCAGAATTGAGAATGAAACAGCGCTGTGGTGTAATAGAAGGTAAAGCGAAAGCTTGATTTGACAGTGATAGAGAAGATGTGGGAACCAGAAAAGACAAAATGTAGTCCTTTTTATTTATTTATTTATTTGTTTATTTTTACAGGTCTTTGATCCAGAGCACTGGATGGAGGTGAGATTATCATATATATATATATATATATATATATATATATATATATATATATATATATATATATATAATAATACATATTTATTCATGTTTACCTTGAAGAGTGCACTAGAAAAGTGTCTGCTTTATAGCATGTGGTCTAAAATCCCAAACAATATTGTCTGTTGTCTCTAATTAAGCATGTGATCCTCCCTCTCTCTCTCTCTCTCTCTCTCTCTCTCTCTCTCTCTCTCTCTCTCTCTCTCTCTCAGGTGTTGATGACAGTAATGACAGGTTGCTAGGTAACCTATATAGCATAACCTCATTGTAAACAACTGGCAGGTCCTAACAACAATATGATGACGTTCTTCGAAATCGGATGCAATGAAAAAAACAAACAAACAAACAAAAAAAACCCCTCCAAAGCTAGCTCATTGAAATAAAATACAAAAATTTGTATGTGATTTTTAAATTTATTTATTTATTTATTTTTGCATGACAAGTAAATAAACAGAGAGTAACGCAAACATCCAACAATCAAACTTAGGAGAGAAAAGCGGTTAAATTTGCAACAGGTACCGAGTCATTAGAGCTGGACATTTTAAGCACGTGCATCTTTTATTTCATTTTTTCTCTCTCTCTTTTTTTTTTTGTTGTTGTTGTTGTTGTTGCACTGAATGCATGAATCGTGTCTAGAGATCTCGCGCTGAGCTGAATAATAATTAAAAAAAAAAAAGCACCGTAAACCCGACACGCGCGCGACATGCAGGAGCAGCAACAGCAGCAGCAGCAGCATCGTCGTTATTTTTTTTGCAGCCGGAGCTCGAGACAGACGCGAGCGCAGACACACCGCACAGTGCTTTCTCACATCCGAAATGTTCCTACATTATTTCACACTGTGCACAGCGTGAACCCCTCTGATACGCACATATGCGTCTCTGTGTTAATTCCACGCGGTAATGACGCATCGCTTGGTGCTGCTGGTGATGATGATGGTGGTGGTGATGATGATGATGATGATGATGCGCAGGTTTGAAGTGCCCAGCATCTGCGTGTCGAACTGTGTCACCTCTAACTGTCTGGTGCAGGTGAGTTACATCTTAATGCACAGATTTTTACACTGGTGTCGATAGATGCAGGACTCTTTAAGTGTTAATATAGGTGTAAAGTGTAAAGTTTATTGCCTTGAGATCATAATATACGTGTATTATGTGCCTTTTACCTACATAATATACGTATAAGGTAAAGGCCAGGTGGTGTGATGAAGCAGAGGCACTGTTACCAGCATGAAGTGTTTTATTCTTCTTATACCACAGCAATTTGATTATGGTTACAATTTTTACGGTTATTGTTGTGGAATGTACGCAACTTAGTTCCTCTCTCTCTCTCTCTCTCTCTCTCTCTCTCTCTCTCTCTCTCTCAGTTAATAAGATTAAAAATGCATATAATTAATTTGACTGTTACAAAGCGCTGACACTGGAGACTCCTTCCACAAACATTTCAACGATCGCACACAATTTTTAATCCGTTTATGCGGAGCGTCCGCCGTACACGTCCCCGTGAACGAGCTGTTACTATAGAAACGGTAACATATGAGAACGAGCGCATTAATATAAACCTGTGATTTGTAGCTGCGTTACTGTCAGAGCCGCTGTTATAGAAAACTAATCAACAAATGGCCTAATCCTCACAGTCACACTCCAAAATCTAGTGGAAAGCTTTACCAGAAGAGTGGAGGTTATTATAACAGAAAAGGGGACTAAATCTGGAATGGGATGTTCAACAAGCACATACGGGCGTGATGGTCAGGTCAACTTTTGCCAATATAGTGTATTAAGCATGCAGATTTTTGGATAGTCAGTTGTATTCTAATATCCTATTTTGACCAAACTTTGAAAGCAGCATTGAATTAAATCATATAATTATGTAAATTAGAAAAAGAGTTCCATGAAAGGTCCATGTTTTGCCAAAAAAAGAAAACATGGATTGCCAAAAAAAAAAAAAAAAAAAAAAAAAAAAAAAAGTGGTTAGCATGATTAAATTAACTTGTTAGCATAACATTAAGGCAATGTATTTAACTTCCTAGCTAGCTATGTCACCCAACGCCGTTTTTTTTTTTTTTATACGAGAGCTGACTCTGTTAAAATGGCTAATAAATGTGTTGTCGTTGTTGTTGTTGTTTTAATTTCAAGTAAACAAATGTACTACAAGTCATGAAATATGTTAACACTTAAGTTTCCTTCTTGTTAACCAAGACATGCTAAAGGCAAACAAAGTGATGTTTTTTTTTAATAAACAATATTGTAAACTGTGTTAAAATATTATGAAATTATCAAGATGGAAATTTAAATTTGGAACATGGGAACTTCCAGAAACACTTGATTTATATCATTAAGCCTGAAAATGTGGTTTAGAGTAGGGAGGTAACAAAATGTGCAGTGGACTGGATTCCTAGAACTGGGCCTGTTGTTCACGTAGCTAAATAGTGGTCAAATGTTACTATATCACAAGAATGAATTATACTGTATATGTAGTAATATACAGAATTGTGATATTTGTATGATTATTATTATAACAGGAAAACAAAAGGGAACAATGAACTGCTTGCAGAAATCTAGTACCATTTTTTAAAGATTATTTTGTAGCATGAAGTCTTGAATGTTTTGGAATCAACTTGTTTTATTTTTTAATTGTTTTTACCACAGTGCGGCACTCAGACCAGCAGACCAGTAAAACCAGCCACTTTTTTTGAGCAATAATAATCTACTAACACTAACCAGATGGAATCTCACCCAAGCCACCCCCATGACAAGCCCAAAGCATGCTACAAGACTGAGTCTAGATCCAAAAACCAGCACCAAGAGGTCACCGTGCCTCCTGGCATGAGAGGAGGAAATGGGTCCTTCCAGCTCAAAAAGGAAGGAAAGTCAATAGATTGCCCTATGCAAACCAAAATACCAAGCAGAACTGTTACACCAAGCACTCCAACCACTTTAGCTCCTGCATCTGCCACATCATCACCAGCTACTTCAAGAACACTCCTTGTCCCAGCAGCTACAGCTCTGCCAATCACTTCCACCATGATTCTTACAACTGAAATCCCTGACAAGCATGCTGTTGGAATCACTCAAAGTACAACACTGACTTCTGGAACCAGTGGACACAAGATAAAGTATTCCAGAGAAGGAGAACTCAAGAGCTCTGATAAAAACTCCTCCCAGAATATCCATAAAACCACATCTCAGATTAGTGCATCCACAGATTTGCAGAAGAGCCTCCAAAAAACACCTCCGGCAGTTGTAACAACAAGATCAGCCTTGCCTAAAAGTGTCCAACAAGCAACTTTTACTCAAATCCCCATGTCCAGCCCAAAGCTCAGATCCAGTCCTACTCCGACAACTGCAGTGGACCAAGCTGAAAACTTCCGCAAGGGGAGAAGCAAAGAGATGGCGCCATCACTCGCACAGAAATTCAAATCTAACGACAATGGGGCATGTGTGATGGAGGACAGTCAAGAGGTACATAGTGTGCAGATAAATCAGAGAAAGGTAGAAATGCTTCAGAGGAATAAAGATGAAGAGAAGAACAGAGACAGGAAAGAAGAAAAAGGCATCCTTAAGGACATAGAAGTGGGATGCACTCTCAAAGGAAGTGACATCACTCTTCTGGTAGCATCTAAATGTCCCCTTTTTCCACTAGACAGGCTGCAGGTATCTCCAGGGACAACAACCACCTCTGCATCACAGATGAAGGAGACAGCAGGCAAGACAGATGAAAATGCCATGGCCCAGGAGACAGAGTGTGAGAGAGAAAAAATAAGTGTGTGGAAGGAAAGTATGGAAGGAAGAGATGCCCTTGAAAAGAGAGGTGGACATAAAGGGAAAGACCAGGAGAAAAATACAGAAGAGAATTTAGAGAAAGAGAGGAAGGGCCAAGACAGAAACAGTGAAGCCAAAGTGAAAGAAAGGGAGGAAAGAGAAATGGAGGAGGCAATACAAGAAAAGAAACCTAACCAGATCAAGAGCTTCAAGGATGCTGAAACAATGACTGAGGAGCACCCTGTTCCTGTCCATACACTTGATGCTGCCCTGCAGACAGAGCTCTTGTATGAGGATGCTGAAATTCAGGCTGTTGTAGAGGTCAGCAATAAGTCCACAACCATGAGTCCAAACATGACACATCTATCCTGGAGCCAAATTGACCCTAAGGCTAACCTCAGCAACCATGAGAAGGTTTCTGGAACTGCCAGCATGAGCTTACAAAATGGACTTAGCCAAGATGTCAGCTTAGATTCAGGTTTAGCACCAATAACTCTTGCATCAGTGGGATCCATGGCTAAAAGTCTGAGCCCAACATCTTACAGGTCTTCTATATCCTCCAAACCTACCCGTCAACATGTCTATCAAATTCAGATTGAATTGTGCAGCCAGTCCACTCTGTCTGACAGCCTGGCTTTACCCGAGGAAGAGGATTCAACAAGGTCTGGCCTTGAAAGGGAACCCAAGCAAGTGGACAGAGAGGGAGACCAAGCAGAGACGGGTCCGCTCCCAGAGGTGGCGTGGGATGAGCAAGGCATGACGTGGGAGGTTTATGGAGCGGCTGTGGATATGGAGTCTCTCGGTTTTGCCATCCAGAATCACCTCCAGCGCAAGATCCAAGAAAACGAGCAGAGCATCGGACAACTCCGCAAGTCTATCTCGCTCTCCGAGCACTCGAATGGTGATGGGAAAGGAGCGAGAAAGAAGAAGAAAAGGAATGTCTTCCGGTCACTGTTCCAAAGACCAACTTTCTGCTTGAAGACTGAATCTGAAGCCTAAATGGATAAATGACTATATACGTGGTGGCGTACTTGTTTTTGCAAGTTCACACCACACCAACTAAATGGTATGGTCTGAAATTGCGGGAGCACTTTGAGAACATTTGCAGGAGTTCTGGGCAGCTGTTTCCTGCTAGACAGCAAGACTGTTGGGTAGGATTTGTTGAATAGTAGGGACAAGACGGAGAGGTGTAGTACAAATAGAAAAATAATTAGATGGATTTATGGTTAAGTAGGGTTCCTGATTGGGGCAACATAAAAGCATTAGCATTGGCCCTAATGTCAAGTGATCGCAAGTTAGAATCATGATGATCCCACAGCCATCTGTGGTCTGGAGTACAAAAGAGAAAATTGGGTGGTATTTGGCAAACTTCATCTTGGTATTGTAGCACTGAATTTCAAGCACTCACACTGTATGTAGCATGCAGTTAGCCCAGTTAGCCAGGTGTTGTAGCTCACACTGATGCACTTTATCTTCACCTGAATCCATTTTTGTAATTTGGTGGAGTAATTAATTGGTGATAGACTTGGTTGGTCAGAAGTAATAATCTGCAGCTAGGTGGTGCTGTCTGAATACTCACTTTGGTATTATATTCTGTGTTTTTAGACCAGTATTTTCCAATCCTGGTCCTTGAGCACCAATCAGCTACACATTTCATAGTACCATATATTGTTTACTTCCTGATTTCCCCTCAAGTTATGCTCCAGTTCCATCTTTCCCACTCCCTGTTCATCATTACTAATATAATTGTATCTTGTTAGCAAGTGTATATATCCTTCCTTTGGGGTGTTTGCACAGTCTTGCATGTACACCAATGTAATTTTAAGATGTTTTTCCTAATTCCCTAATTTTGTAGTTCCCTTTGTAGTTTTCCCTTCCTAATCCTAGTTATGGTCCAACACTGCTGGATGTTTCACTTTGTATTACAAATATGGATTTACCAATGATTACAATGGCTGTTGTGTTTTGAATTTAGAACATCTTGGAGAGAATCTGCTATAAAATCCAGTGTTTCTGAGTGTTGGTCCTGGAGTACCCTTAGTTTTTCTTACACCCAGCACACCTGATTGAGCTGAAAGGAATGTGTTAGGATGGGGAAAATACAAAACTAGGGTTAGGACAAGGGTTCTCTGGGACCAGAACTGAAAAAGTCTGCTCTAGTGTAATGGTTTTGAACACTGATCAATATTTAATCATTTCCATTAGGACTGTGATCATGCGTTCATGCATGTGGTTTTGGGGTTTGGTGGTTGTGTGTTTGTTGGTGTTTTCCATGTTTGTCTGGATAAAGTATAATTCAAATATTCCCAAACACACATTGAAATTAAAATTGAAAACAGAAAAGACATCGTTTGTTCATTTCTCTCTCTCTCTCTCTCTCTCTCTCTCTCTCTCTCTCTCTCTCTCTCTCACACACACACACACACACACACACACAAACGCAAAATTACCCTTTCTTTTCTCTGAAGGCTCCCAGTGGAATATCTGCCCCACTTTCTGTAAAGGTGAAGTGTGTATGAATACATTTATGACAGCTTCATCTCTCTTCTCCTCTGGCCATCCATCTCTCTCTCTCTCTCTCTCTCTCTCTCTCTCTCTCTCTCTCTCTCTCTCTCTCTCTCTCTGTTTTTTTTTTCATTTTCTTTGTTTTATTATTTCACCCACTCTCTCTATATAAATGATTTATACATACATTACACCTACATTATGTTTTTTTTTCATGATTAATTGATGGATCGTGGTTGTAGGGAAACTTTGCAAGAACAAGATAGAATGAAAATGGATAGTGACTTACACATCCATCCAACCGTCCGTCCGTCCATCTATCTATCTATCTATCTATCTATCTATCTATCTATCTATCTATCTATCTATCTACAGTTGTGCTCATAAATTTGCATACACCTTGCAGAATCTGCAAAATGTTAATAATTTTTTTATTGATCATTAAAATTTGCATTTAGTTTTTTATTTAGTGCTGCCCTGAATAAGCTATTTCACATAACAGATGTTTACATACAGTCCACAGGACACAATAGTAACTGAATTTACACAAATGAACCAGTTTACATACCCGCGATTCTTAATACCGTGTGTCGTTACCTGGATGATCGACGGCTGTGTTTATGTTTTGTGATCGTTGTTCACGAGTCCCTTGTTTGTCCTGAGCAGTTAAACCGCCCACTGTTCTTCAGAAAAATCCTCCAGGTCCTGCACATTCTTTACTTTTCCAGCACCTTCTGCATATTTGACCCCTTTCCAACAGCGACTATATGATGTTGAGATCCATCTTTTCACACAGAGGATAACCGAGGGACTCGTACACGACTATTACAAAAGGTGCCAACATTCACTGATGCTCAAGAAGGCGACACGATACATTAAGAGCGGATTGGGGGGTGGGGGGGGGTGGTTGTGTAAACTTTTGAACAGGTTGATCGGTGTAAATTGTTATTATTTTGCCTTCTGGGAAACATGTAAGGGCAGCACTAATGAAAAATATAAGATCTTTAAACAAAATGATAACAATTTACACAGATCAACCTGTTCAAAAGTTTACCCAGTCGCCCCCACCCTCCCACCCCCAACAATTCAATTATTAACATTCAGCAGATTCTGCAAGGGGTGTGTAAATTTATGAGCACAACTATCTATTTCTTCATTCTTGTCTTTCTCTCTCTTTTCTTTGAGAAAGTCACAGTGACGGAGATAATGAATTCCAGTAGGCACAACCCGTCTCTGAGAGCGACAGTAAAGCAGAGGAATAATTGTTTGGAGTGTTGGGGTGTTGGGGTGTTAGAGTGTTAGAGATGCTAATACGGGATACTTATCTTGAGTTATTTATATACACTACACACCCACCATGTGGATTACTTTGTAAATGTCAAACTACTGACTGTTGCCACACACATTTTGCCAGACACACTCTACCACCACAGGACCATCAGTGACCAGATATTATCCGGAGTACAGGACAACTGACACACACTGACCATGGATAAGATGAAGTTTACTCTGCAACTGTGCACCTTTTACTGTAATAAAGTGCCTGTAGGTAATGATAGGTAATGCAAGCAGTGCTGGACAGACTCATGCCAGCACCACACCCACAACGTTAGAGTAATGAGTATGATCCAAATAAGGTTAACAAGACCTTAATCGCGTGCGTGTGTGTGTGTGTGTACAGAGTGAATTGAGTAATATGGAGTCTGATTTATAGGTCAGTAAAGTTTGTCCTGACTCTGATTACATCACGTAATGCACTTACGCATCCGTCCCGGTGCGTTTGATTGGCCGAGAGACGAACACCCACCACCCCCCGGCTCGTGACTGCTCCTTTTATTTATGGAATATGTAAATTAGATGAAACTCCTTCGGCTCATGATTGGTTGTACGGTCTGAAATATGTAAACGAGTCACTTGCAGACTGCGCTCGCTTAGACAATCACACTCACACACACGCGCGCGCACACACCCACACACACTGGCTCGGGGAGCGCGTGCAGGGGGTGTAACTCGAACTGGACAGGTGAGTAAAGACTTTAGAGGTTTGACTTGTGTGCTGAACGGTAGAAGTTTGTTACAGAAGTTTATAAGGTGTGAAGTGTAACAGTGTAGATACTTAAATGCATTAAATGAATTTGTACTTTTGTGTAATTTTACGTCACTGTATTATACAAATATACTTTGCAAGGTTATTGAGTGCATAACATAAAGTAGGGCATTCTGTAGCTAATGAATTGTTGTTGCTACGCACAATTTGTTGCCCCACTTTACCCCATATACCACTGGACAGAGACCTCTATAGGTGCTGTAGTGATATGGTGGTACTGTGTTCACTCACTTTATTAGACACACCTGTGCTGTTGTTGCACCTTGTAGGAATAAAGTTACACACTGTAGTTCAGTCTTTTCCATGCACAGTGTGTGTGTGTGTGTGTGTGTGTGTGTGTGTGTGTGTGTGTGTGTGTGTGTGTGCTGATCGTCCTCTGCTCTTTATCACTGTTGGCTGGAGATTTTTGGCTGTTGGACGCTGCTGCCATGTACAGTGTCGCTGTAAAGAGAACGATCCATCCACTCCTTCCACTGATGGATGAAACAGCCGGGGCTGACAAATTATTCAGAGCAACAGATGGCTAACAAATCAGTGCTTGCTTGATGCAGAGTACGGTATCCTCAAAATGTCATTCAAAGGTTTCATGTTTTGTCTTTTTTTTCTTCTTTTTTTTTACAGGCGTGCCAGAAAAAAAAAACCCAGCACACTTCTCTCTGTTTCTCTTTCAAAATGTCTCTCTCTGCCATCACCTTCTCCGTTCTTCTCCGCCGCTCATTCTCCTCGGTTAGCAGGAGTGCTAGCGTGAGTTCGGGCCGGTGTGTGCGCGCATGTGGGTCGGAAATGCCCGGGGTCCGCTGGTACGCCACTGCTCGTTTGGATGCCGATGGAAGCGGCCGGCCTGCCACATGGGACTCGTTTGGGATTTGGGACAACCGTATCGAGGTGCCCATCCTGTTGCCGCCCAGCATACGCTACGGTAAACCGATCCCGCGGATAAGCCTGGACCACGTGGGCTCGGCCTCACAGATCGGCCTCCGCCGTGACAACGAGGATCGGCTCCGTGTAGCTGAGCTCACGCCCTCCACGCTCTACTTCGCTCTGTTTGACGGGCATGGTGGTGCGCAAGCCGCTGACTTCTGCTACACACACATGGAACGCTACATTAGGTGACACACACACACACACACACACACTATGTACACAAACAGACACTCGACATAAATATAGGATGCAGGATATCAGGTTAAAGCCCACATAGACTGAACTATCATGTGTGTGTGTTGTAGGAAGGGTCTGGAGAAAGAGTGGGATCTAGAACAGGTGTTAACAAAAGCCTTCCTACAGGTAGACGCTGCCCTGGCCTCCAAGATGCAGATGTACGGCAATGGTACGAATACGCAATATTACATGGCACAAAAACACATTCCGGTCTCACGCAATCCCGCTAAAAATTCCACAGAGTTCCAAAGAGCTGTGCCCAGACATGGTGTGGTCCAATACCAGATCAGTCCCAAAAGCATCTCTAAATAATCCAGCACAGGCACGGCTAGGTACGCAAATAATAATACCCACCCTGCCAGAAAAAAAACAACACCACCACCTTAACTCAGAACAATCTGGTGTAAATATTGTCTGGCCAAAAGCAACTCAGCCCCAGACAACCCCTAATTCCCAAATAGTTTGGCAACATGAAATGATTTTCTAATATTTAGGTGCAAAAAATGACCTAGTTCTAAACAGTCTCAAACGGTTGCGTCTGGAAACAATTCGCTCTCGTACATTCATTTATACTTTATCCCGGTCAGCGTCGTGGCGGATCAGGAGCCCATCCCAGGATCACGAGGTGGGAATTGACCCATATTGGGATGCCAAGCCATCACAGAGCACTACACACACTTTCACACACCGATCACCAATCCACCAACTGGCATGTTTTGGGGAGGTAAGAGGAAACCTGAGAACCCAGAGGAGACCCACATGAACACAGACTGAACATATGAAACTCTGCATCAGGTAGTAACCGAAGCTCAAGAGAGAATCAGGGACCCTGGAGCTGTGAGACGGAAACCCTACGTTCTGGTACCACTGTGCCAAACATCTCGGCTCCAAGCGATATGATGAAAGCATGACCTGTCCCTAAAATTACCTGCTCCTGCTCCTACATCTACACCCAGTAAACCTTTGTGCAAAGAATTCGTTCTGTATAACGAGGCAAAAAAAAACTAACCACAACCCGTTCCCAAAACACCTCAATAGTTGGGCAAGTCTGAACAATCTGACAGAAAACCATAACCAACCAATCACAACCCTCCAATTGATCTTATTCATAACAGTGTCACCCAGTGCCATTATATTAACATTTGACATGATATATTTTTGGTATATATTTGATTGCCATTTTTTAAAAAGTCCTTCGGTGCTAATATGTTCCAGCCTCTCTGATGACGGTGGGCACTACAGCGACGGTGGCTTTGCTAAGAGATGGGATAGAGCTGGTCGTCGGGAGTGTCGGAGACAGCCGTGCCATGCTGTGCAGGAAGGGTGAAGCATACACACTCACCAGCGACCATACGCCCGAGAGAAAGGATGAAAAGCAGAGGTACAGATGCCACATAGAATCTCTCTGAACCTCTAACAATGGTATTCACTGGCATGCTAAGTGGAGCGTGTGTGTGTGTGTGTGTGGTTGTGTAAAAGTCCTTTCTTCTGCCCCCCCCCCCCCCCCTCTTAAAATAGACCAACTTCACTTCTGTTATATAACTGAAGATGATTTCAATGTCATTTGAACCTTTAAGTGTGTAAACAGCTAGCTAACCGGCTAACCTGGCAGGATATCTGAGAGGATTGTATTGGTATTAGCTAGTTGATAACAGAAGCTAACCTGACAGGATTTCTGAGACAATTTTTTTTTACACCGTATTCATAAATGTTCGAAAACACTTGACATTAGCTAGTTGATAACGTGTGGTAACTTTACAGCATTTCTGAAAGGGATTTTTTTAAAAAGTGATTTTCATAAACGTTTATAATTTCACTTGTAACTAAGATTGCTAACCTAAGTAGTGCTAGAGAGCTTACATGAGCTAACCTGACAGGAATTTTTTTTTAAGTCATATGATAAATGTTTATGATTGATATGACTGTTGATATTAGCTAGCAGGCTAATACCAGAGCTAACCTAACAGGATTTCAGAGAGGATTTCTAAATTCCTACTCGTAAAAGTTTATAATTACACTGAGCTAGATTTTAACACGCCATTTCTGAATAAGTCTCATTCATAAATGTTCACAAACGTCACTGATAGCGCTAGGCAGCTTACATAAGCTAACCTGACAGGATTTCTGTGAGGGAGTCATTTGATAAATGTTTATAATCTAACATTATAAACTTATAACATTATAAGTTAAAGGCAAACAAGGAAATTCTGTAATTTTATTCAGTGAATGACTGCAAATAAATAAATAAATAAATAAATGCCTGTAAAGACAAGATAAATTCCAAATAATATATTAGCTAATATAATAAAAAATAAAAAAAATGATCCGTTTCTGGAATTGCTTGTTTTGTATGAACTCTCTGTAATTATGTGTATTATGTGCTCCAGTGTGTCCCCGTTCACACACACTGTTTACTTAGGTATATGCTATCTGTGTGCTTTGTACCAGAATACGCAAGAGTGGAGGTTTCGTAACGTGGAACAGTCTCGGTCAAGCCAACGTGAACAGCCGCCTGGCGATGACGCGCAGCATCGGAGATTTCGACTTAAAGCAGAGCGGTGTTATCGCAGAACCCGAGACCGCTCGCGTAACAGTGAGTGTGGCAATGTTGCTTTGCTCAGTGTTTCAGCGTATCTTACTTTTTATATATATGTATATATATATATATATATATATATATATATATATATAACTTTTAAATGCTTTTAAATTTTCCTCTTGTAATTTTTTTAATCTGACAAATACTGGGGCTCATTTTATTAACTAGTAAAGTTATGTGCATATGTTTTTTGTTGGCCAAACCAAACTAAAAATTCCCTCAACATTTACAGACGTTTCACTGATTTTCTTCAAGTTCACGTGTTCACGTGTGTATGTTTAGCCACGCCCATAGAACTCCATAAAAGGCAAAGCTCACAATGACCTGAAAGTGAAAAAAATGATGTCTCAAATACTCCTGAGACCCATTTACGTATACGTTTCAAGCTTGATAAATGAGGCCTCTTGTTTTGTTTTTGTATTTTGCTGTTGTTGTTGTTGTCGTTGTTGTTTTTAAATCTCATGAATATCTCAGTATCTCAAAATGGCTTCCTGGTTTACATCTTCCAGTTACAGCATTCTCACGACTCATTTCTGGCCCTGACCACCGACGGCATAAACTTCATCATGAGCAACCAGGAAATCTGCGACGTCATCAGCCAGTGCCACGATCCTACCGAGGCGGCCCACGTCATCGTCGAGCAGGTAGCCGGATAGCACTAGTGCTACTTTTACGCATTTAAGATCCAATCATTTGCGTTCCTGCTTTTAAATTAGGAAGCTTCCTGGGTTTGGAGGTAAAACATAAAATCGATCTCTTATACCACAGCGCTGTGGAATTTTGGATCCTGATCAGTCAGAAGGTGTTGATTAGTTTTCTAGAACAGCGGCTCTTACAGGAGCGCAGCTGCAAATCTCAGGTTAATATTAATGCGCTCGTTCTGATACGTTATCGTTTCTATAGTAATAACTTACACAGTATGTTGGACGCTCCACATTTTGAACGAAGAAAAATGTATAATCGTTGATATGAAGTTTTCTGTGAGGATATGTTCTGTTTAGAATTTATGGAAGGAGTCTCCAGTGTCAGCGCTTTGTAAGAGTCAGTCTCCGGGACTGAAGAGGTGATTAGTTGCATGTAACATTGTCACTGCCAATGTGAATGCACCATAGGTGTTAAAAAAAAAAAAAAAATACCCACAAACCCAAATCAGTTTCAGCTTTAATTTATGATCAAAAACGATCTTCTTGTCATCTCACACTGAGATACGTGGGCTTCTTCCTCTGAAGGTTATACGGACCATGACTTCAGTTAGGAATGCGTGCCGTTTGACCTACATAGTTCAAATAACTATCTAGTAATGAATAACTCAGTTTAAACACTGATTTTTGTGTGTGTGTGTGTGTGTGTGTGTGTGTGTGTGTGTGTGTGCTTTCTCAGGCTCTGCAGTACGGCTCTGACGACAACAGCACGGTCATCGTGGTTCCGTTCGGAGCTTGGGCAAAGCAGCAGAATTCCCACCACAGCTACTCCATGAGCCGAAACTTCGCCTGCAGCAGACGCTGGGCCTGAAAAGTCACCACCTTTTAAAGCTGAACTCCGCCGGAATGCGTTATTTAACATGCTGTAGCTTTAACGCTGCAGATCAAAAGTATTTTTCGAAAAGTATTTTATAGCAGATGATAATTGACGTATTATATCCAAGATTACTTGATTATATTCGAGTATCGTATTTTTGTACCCAGTGATATTTTCCCCTTGTGTATATTTTTGGAAAAAATTTGCTACATTAGCAATCTGAACAGTATTTATGTGACAGCTACTACAGTGGCGAATTATCATGAGATGTCCACTGACCCAGTACAAACTGTCCACTGACCCAGTATCCAAACAAATATTAAAATATGAGAACGCAAACACAACGTTGTTCTGGATTCTTGAAACAAGACCCTTGTTCCTGGAGCATGGCGTCGTATCCTGCTGCTGATATTCCTAGTTATTCCTAATAATTACAAATTATATCATTTCTTTATGCAATTGCTGCTCATCGTCTCTGGAGTTCTAACATACCACTAGATCCAGCACCCTTTATTTACTTTTTTTTAAGCTTTAGAAAGCTAGATTGTTAACCATCCAAACAGGTCCTGGGAAAAACTCTGCCTACTGCTCACATAATGTCTGATACATTTTGCACATTTCTGGCCACAAGCTTCAGGATCCTACGTTCTCACTGGCCATTTACACCTCACTTTACACATTTTTGTGACGAGTAAACAAAATATACTTGCTCGATTATCAGTGGTCCTGATGAAGAGGCGTGTTTAGTCCTTGACTTTCAACCTTCAACCGCTAATTTATGTATTCGAACAAGGAAAAAGTGTGAGATTGTGTTTATGTGTGTGCTCGATAACGTGCTTACCAACACGAACATGGCCGTGAACTTTGCACCATTTCAGAATGTAAGAGGATAAGCAGCTTGACGTTACAGGGCCATGTGTGCCACATATGTGTGTGTGTGTGTGTGTGTGTGTGTGTGTGTGTGTGTGTGTGTGTGTGTGTGTGTGTGTGTGTGTGTGCCCAAACATAAACATGAACCTGAACCTGTTACGCTTTTAGAAAGTAAGAGGAGATGTGTGTACAGTATGTGCCTCCTCGGGTTGTCATGTGTCAACGTGGCAGTGTGAGAATGTTGCCTGATCTTCCCTTAACACTCCAAACATTAACACTCCATTTTTAGGAAGTGACACAGTCCTGTTTCCATCCAACTGTTTCTAAGGATGAGGAGTAAACGCTGACGTATGGATAAAAAAAGTTGCAATTAAGGGTGACACCCAGATTTTTGAAATCAAACTGTGATTAAATCAGGTAATGCATACTATAGTACTAAATAGTATGTCAAGATGATCAGGTTTTAGATGAAGACATGGGCAGTGGCTGTCGTTTTGGTAACTTTGTCTTGGCTGCTAACTGCTAACTAGCTAGCAAGGCTGCGAACGTAGCCAGATAGTTCGACTTTAATGTGTGAGCTGTGTGATCTGATCTGAGGCACTGTCACTGGTGGTCTGAAGCTGAGTCCAATATATTCAATATTTTTCAGAACGTCACTCTCATCCAATTTCGAACGCAGCTACCTTCTCACCTCCTGATCATGAACAGAGATGAGCGAATCAGCTAGCGTAGTGATGCTTTACTACACACATATTGTGTTTTGTTTGGGTTTTTTTTTTTTTTTTTTCATTTTTCAGCATGAGGTGGGAAAGCGTGCAGACTTGGTTGTTTCAGGGCGGAGCTCTGTTCACACTAAGGATTCACACGAATCATCTGCAAACACAAAGTGTCAAGGTCAAAGCAGAAAAATGTGAGCAAAATGATTTCTTGAGTAGACTGCCATGAGAAACTGTGTGTGTGTGTGTGTGTGTGTGTGAGAGAGAGAGAGAGAAATGAAGGCCACTGATGCAACAACCAGTAATGTGTTGTTTGCGGACGAGCCGACTCTTTGAATGAGCCGAGTCTTTGAACGAAAAGACTCTTCTCAAGAGCCGACTCTTTGAATGAACCGACTCTTCGAACGAGCCCACTCTTTGAACCGTTTCTTTTAAGTAACAATGGGAGTCGACTCGCTTTTCTGAAGAGCCGTTTGTTTGGAAATGAGGGCAAAACAAGTGCATCCCGTGAAGAAATAGAGCACACTGAAGAATTTAAACTTTGGCTGGTTTTGAAAAAACAAACAAACAAACAAACAAACAAACAAAAAAAACAATAAGCTGTTTGAGCCAAAAGAGTCGACTCTTAGTGGTGAGCTGAGCCGAGTGAACTGGTCCAGTGAAAAGAGCCAGAAAATAGTGTACATTTGTCATGCTTGTGTACTATCAACACCTGTGTGTACTGTAATCACCAAAAAAAAAGCCAAAATTGTAAAAACAAAGAACCAGAAACGATATCGCCATCTACTATCCGGTCTTTGTAAACTCCTGTCAGACCATCGAGAATTCATTTAACGCGTAATTTTATTCTATTAAATTTTATTTTTACTCTAGGGCCACTGAAGGCACTCAGGCAGATTTTAAAAACACGAGCGCAATCGTTGACATGGTGAAATTTTCTGTAAGGAAAAATGTGTTTATGTAACATGTAAGAAAGGAGTCTCCAGTGTCAGCACTTTGTAACAGTCAGAGTTTACGCTCCTTTGCGGTTTCTCAGTAACACGACAAGCTGCAGGATTGTTTTTGTTTTGTTTTGTTTGAGAGAGACAATAAAGAGAGGGCTGGTGAGGGAAAGACTGTTTATAGCTGCTATAACGTAAGTGAGAACAGGAACTGACTTGTTTCTTGGATGTTCCACAACCTTAAATATAACTATAAATTGGTACGAAGTATGACGTGTCGTTCTTTAATAAATAAATAAATAAATCTAATCGTTTGTAAATTGCGATTGTGTAAGAGGAATAAAACACTTCATGATGTGCTGTTATGGGAACATAATCAACTTCAGGGTGGTAACAGTAACTTTGCTTCATCACTCCATGTCGATTTTTTTTTTGTTGCATGTAACGTAACTGATTTTATAACGAGACAGAAATATAATGAATACCTTTGAACTTTCGCACATCTGCTTGTATTACTTTTTTGACTTTTTGCTATCTGATCTGTTCACGTCCTACATTTTTATCTCAGTACATACTGTACACTGTACACTTCCAGCTTTTCTTCCTCTGCGGGTTCATATTCTTGATGTGTTTCTGCTTCAGGACACTAGATGGCAGCACTGCCTTGCACTAAACATGAGAGAGGTCTTTGTGAAGCATGACCTGACTGAAGTTTAGTCCCAACACCGTGTTAAATCACTGTTCTCCATCACACACACACACACACACACACACACACACAGGGAGGTTTCAGCTGTGATCTGTGTGTTAGAGGATGTCACTGGCTTTAGTACTCTGCAGGTAAGAAAGGAACACAGGTAAGATGTGTATGATGCCATGTGTGTGTGTGTGTGTGTGTGTGTGTGTGTGTGTGTGTAGTAGGGGTGAGCGTTATGACATCATATCATCATGCTGACATTTTTTAAAAATTCAGAACTTTACAAACAAACCTTTAACACCGCATCAGGTGCCTTCAATTAGAGTTTGCAACTGCAGAATCATAAAATATTACACAACTGTCTGTCATTCACATTGAAGGAGGCGTGGCCTCTGTGCATGTCATTCACATTGAAGGAGGCGTGGCCTCTGTGCCTGTCAAACACGAGAAATTCCCTAGAGAGGTGTCAAATCACACATGGCCTCAGCACACAGCTGGATCGGCAGCGTAGTGTTTACATGCCATGGCTGTGTATCTATAAGTTTCAGCTACTGGTTGGTGATGGTTGTTAGAGAGAAGGTTTGGTCACGTTTCTGAAATTTCAGACTAAACTCCTGCTCAGGTTTAGCTGGAGTAGCATTTAGGCTGAACTCTGAACTATGCAAGGAACTTTTGGTACCAAAAATGTGCTTTTTAAAAAAAAAATCATCCACTGCTTCAGTACCAGTTGTGTTACTTGTAATGTTTTTGGTACGTCGACAGGAACTACTAGTAGCGAGGGTGGGGCTAGAAGCACAGCTAATTAGTTTTGCTAACATTTCCAACAACATGCGACACCAGATACACAGAATGGTGCTGATTACTGATGCATTGAACGTTTTACATCTCAGTCTGCACATATTTGGCTTCTCCAAAACCATTCCAGCACCAAGGATCTACCAAAAAACGTTTGTTTTCTGATTACAGAGTCCCCAATGCTATAGCAATGTTATTTTTTATAATAATATTTTACTATAAATTTTGAAAAGCCCACCGTCAGTTTATATTTTTGCACGACTGGATGAAGAAACAAACGTTCCACATTAAACACTGGCTTCTTTTATGCGCTGTAATAAAATGATAATCGTTTTCACTCGTCATGGTGATCGATCCGGTCTTCTCTCGAACTGGTGGGAAATAATGAACTGGAACCAAAAGTTCCCTCGGCTCCTGTTGGAACCTGACGACCTTCGGGAGTTTCGTGTTGGAGCTCCACGTGCAAACATCATCTTTTTTTTTTTTCCTCAGATGAGCCAATCGAAATATGAATGTGGAGTGATGGACAGTTACAGAGGCGTTCTGAACACTCCGATATGAAACGACTTCCTGGAAGCCCCGCCCCTTTCCCCCCACCGTCTCTCATTAGTAAAGCTCGATTCGATGTTCCAGTTGAAGTGTTGAAGTCCTCGTTTTCATTCATGGTTGAATGCAGAATGTTCAAGTGTCAAATCGAACACTTTTTACAAATAATACATTTTTTATTGTTTGTTTGTTTGTTTTTTTTTGCTTTCCAACTGTTCGTTGTCTGAGTGGAAACATTAGACGATTTCTACGATGCACAAGAGACAAGCAATTTGGACAAAATTATATAATTTCTTGTGTTTTCCTCTTCTTTTGTTTTTGTTTTTACTTTTATTCCAAACACCCCCGTCCCCCAAAACGAGGGCTGGCACGTTCTAGTTTTGCACTGTGCAGAGGAAAACCACGATTTGAGGACGAATCAGGCGCTCTGATTGGTCAGTGATACACGGCAGGGCTGGATGTGTTTAAAAAAAAACAAAAACAAACAAATCAACGCTCTTGTTTTGTTGATTTCATTTGTACTTTTTTTATTTCTGGCTGCTGGCTTTCAATCGATCCATTTTATTACTGATGGACGTCTCATCCCATTTCATTCAGCCACATGCTGAAAGTGGATAACGTGCTCACTCTGAAAATACACTAGATAGTAGCCAAGTCAAGTCGTGTTTGAAGTTATATCGTTATTAATGTCGTCCTGCAAATCTATGGCCATGAAGTCTCTCTCTATCTCTCTCTCTCTCTCTCTCTCTCTCTCTCTCTCTCTCTCTCTGTTTCACTCTCTAACTCTCCCTCTCTCTATCCCTGTCTCTCTCTCTCTCTCTGTTTCTCTCTCTAACTCTCCCTCTCTCTCTCTCTCTCTCTCTATCCATCCCTCTCTCTCTCTCTCTCTCTCTCTCTCTCTATTTCTCTCTCTCTATCCATCCCTCTCTCTCTGTCTCTCTCTCTGTTTCTCTCTCTAACTCTCTCTCTCTCTCTCTCTCTCTGTTTCTCTCTCTAACTCTCCCTCTCTCTATCCCTGTCTCTCTCTCTCTCTCTCTCTCTCTCTGTTTCTCTCTCTCTCTCTCCATCTCTCTCTCTAACTCTAACTCTCCCTCTCTCTATCCCTGTCTCTCTCTCTCTCTCTCTCTCTCTCTCTCTCTCTCTCTCTCTCTCTCTCTCTGTTTCTCTCTCTAACTCCCTCTCTCTCTCTCTCTCTCTCTCTCTCTCTCTCTCTCTCTCTCTCTCTCTCTCTCTCTCTCTCTCTCTCTCTCTCTGTAGCCGGAGGGAGATGGAGCAGTAAAGCAGCTCCGCCATGACTGGACACGTTCCTGCATCCACACTGCTGCTGGCTACAGAGAAAGAGGGAGAGGGGGAGACGGAGAAAGACGGGGATAGAGAGAAGGAGAGAGTTAGAGAGAGAAACGGAGAGAAAGAGAAGGAGAGAGTTAGAGAGAGAAACGGAGAGAAAGAGATGGAGAGAGAGACACACAGAGAGGCATACAGGAGGAGAGACAAAGAAAGAGAGTGAGACGGAGACAGAAAGAGGGAGATGGGGAGAGAGAGACAGAGAGAGAGACACACACAGAAGGAGAGACGGAGAAAGAGAGAGATGGATAGAGAGACATTGAGACAGACAGCGGAAGAGAGAGAGACAGAAGGAGAAATAGAGAGAGAGAGAGAGAGAGAGAGAAGGGGGAAGGATGCAGTTTGTTTAAGTTCAAAACGCTGTTCATGTTAAAGCATGAATCTTTAAATTCATGCATATCTACGTGTGCACACACTCTCACTCTATTTACTATGCACATACATACACACACACACACACACACACACACACACACACACACACAATCACTTCAGTGTTTGTTAGAGATTATGGGATATGATTCAGCACCTGAGGGATTTTTTTTTTTCCAGACGTGTGATTTTTTTAGGCAGGTTCATTGGGGTGAGACGACACACACACACACACACACACACACACACACACACACACACACACACACACACTATTACACCCCTTTTACCCGTTCCTGCTACTTCAGCTGCAGCCTAATTAACTTTCAGAATAACAAATTTGTTCATTTTTTTCCCTCAAACTCCTTGGAATTAGTTTCCTGATCACGATGCGTCATTTTCTCTTACGACTCGTTGTTCTTCCTCATGAACACGAACCCTGCCCTGAAGATGCCGCAAAACTTACAGCTCTACCACTGACTGTTACAAAGCGCTGACACTGGAGACTCCTTCCATAAATCTTACATAAGCATCTCCTTACAGGAAACTTCACCAGATCAACGATTACTCACGTGATTCGTTTTTAATCGAATCATAATTTTCTCCGCAACATCAGCGACTCTGCGTTCACGACGCGACTGCGAATCCAGTCACAGTTTCTTTTCTCCCTCGTTTATTTAATCACGATGTAATGCTTTGTCTCGACTTGTACACTTCACTACGCTGTTTTATTCCACTCTGAGTGTTTCTTATTATTTCCTCTGGAATCATTTGAAGTCGTTTTGTCTCGAATCACGACTCAGTGATTCGTGATTCGAGTCACTCGAATCATTTTTTTTCTCTCTCTCGCTTGTCATTTTGATCACAACTCATTACAGCTGAATGTTTTGTCTCGGATGGCGACTCGTCGTTTTCTCTCTGATCGTGACTCGTGTCTTTCTCTTTGATCACGACGCCGTTCTCTCTTTGATCTTCACTCGTTCGGCCTAAGCCATCGTTAATACGGCTGTGTTTATATGAACACACGGGTTCCTCTCCGCCGATTTGTGCCACTTCATAGGCTTGTAATTAGGAGACTGAAGTCTTATTTCTTCAAGGGTTCTTTAAGGGTTCATTGGATAATCAGGGGGTCCTGAGCTTACAAAGATCTCCTTTTTAGTTAGTTTACTCGTAGCGTTCCATGTAGAATCTTTAAAGTCGAACAACCGGAGAACCTTTAAAGATGCAACCACTTATATGCAGCACATGCTGTACATTTTGCAGATGTTTCAATCCAAAATGACTAACACGAGGATCCAAACACATACAATCAAGACCTCAAAGCGGAGCTATTTTTAGCTATAAGAAGAATAAGAAGTTGCTTAGAACACCCGAGACACCTTGTGGTAATAATATTAAAAATGATCATAACTACAGTATAATAATAGGAACAAAATAATTTGGGATGCAAGTAGGATGACACCCTTTCTTACAGTACACTTTTCGTTCAGTATAAACGAATTGATTATTTTATCACCGCAAGTCTGCTATAAGATTAGTCAGGACACGGTTGGGTTTCTGTGTGTAGAGTACCGTGACTCTGTGTTTAGCTGCTGGTGAGCAGGGCGATGGGAAAGAGGAGGGCTGTGAGCCCCCTGCTGGGCAAACAATTCACATCTCTCCACAATAACACTGGTACAGAGATAAAACGGAAGGCACAACTAAAGCTTTTTTTTTAGTAAAACACAATATACAAATAAAAACATTTAAACCTAGTAGGCTAGGTTAAAAAAAAAAGAACTGCTTATGAAAAATACCTGCTTACTGGCCTCTGGTAAAAAGAGTTAAAGGTTCAGGAACAAGTACCTGGTTCCAAGGACCACAAATCTTAACTTCTGTCCATCTTAACCATTACCATATTGTCTACTTCGATTTCTGGATGATGATGTAAGAATTAAAAAAAAAAAATCTTTACTTACAGGCCTTGTATGAATGAGTTTCTTTCTTTCTTTCTTTCTTATTGACTACCTATCCCTGTCTTTTTATTTGATGATCCTTCAGTTTTGTTTCATGCTTTTGTTTCTCATAACATTTAACATTTTACTACTTTCTCTAAAATGTTAAGACAGGAAGCAAGATTTATGTTTTGAAGTGAGATGACTTGAGATGAGCGGATCCTTCGCTAAATCAGTAAAACACATCAGTCATGTCTCTGTTTCCGTCTCAGTTTTTTTCACAAATATCAGTCCACATGGACGTTGCAGCGTCCGAGTGACGGACGTCCCCTAGCGTGAATTAAATTGGATTAAATCTGACGATAAGACGTCACTACTGACATGTCTTTTTATTTCAGTGCACAGCTTAGAAAGCAGCTCAGGTTTTAATAGCGTATTTATCCAGTTAATGCTAGATACCTTGCTAGCAATCTATCTTGCTAGCAAAACAACCTACATCACCTACATAAAAGACAGTACTAGCAAGATTAGTGCGACACTGATTTAAGGTAATTAGTTACCTTACTATTATGTTAATTAAACTGGATCTTTGAGATTATCACTTCACCATCTAGCTAGCTAGAAGTCCAAGGACTTACATGGCATTATCCAAAACATTAGCCATACTCATTTATTGTGTAACTTCATGCTAAGTGGTACATCAAGCAAACAACAAGTAGGAAAGTTCAGTGCTAATCAAGTAGCTAGCTAACATGTTTACTGTGGAGCTAAAATCACTCAGGTAGCTCAGCATACTTCAGCATGACACTGTCGCATGACATGGGCCATCTACGCCTTTCAGAAATCTTCGCGCCATGTTGACGACTTCCCAATTAGCGCGTCTGTACACGTCGTACTTATGCTTCCTAGATGTACAGTATGTGTGTGTGTGTGTGTGTTGAAAGGTTAGTGATGATCAACTAGCCCTAGCTACTTAGTATTATCTGAGGAATTAAATTCTCTAGAAGTAAAACAATGCATTTAAAAAAAAATAAAAAATTCAACAAAATCGTTGGTTCACTGAAAATATTTAAACGACGCCGTTTCATCTTTCACGTAGCTACGTAGCCCTGCTGAGCTAGTCAGCGCGACACCTAGCACGTCTATCATTAGCTAGCCAGATATGGTCAATATTTCAAACATTGAAAGTATTTTATCAGCTGGAATTCAGAGCTACACAATGGCATGACTGTCGGAGGCGCACGCTGATGACATCATGTAGCACTAATATAGCACTTCTTCTAGGGCTCTGTTTCGAAGGGTGATTCCCCCTTCTCTAAGTTTAAAAAAAAAAAAAATTTCTTTATTTGTTTTTAAAATCATTTTCCAACATTGAATGTAAGAAAACATTAATTTAACCGTATTTTTTGTCATTATTACAGAGGCTTACTATAAATTGCATATTGTCACAAAGAGCGGATTGTAAATCCACTTCACATTTTAGCAATGAAAAATATTTTTATTTTTAAATCATTGTGTCCGAATGAGAAACAAGTATTCGTATTTATTTTTTAGGCACAAGTTAAGCCCCCCCCCCTCTCTCACTCTCTCTATTTTATTTATTTATTTATTTTTACAAGGTCTCTTTGCTGACTTGCTGCATTTTGCTCCTAAATCACTAACAGGGCTGCAATTAGCAAATACACAAAATAGAGCTAACTAGCGTCCATATGAAAGGCATGACGAGTTCACGTGTATTCTAGTTATTTACTTAAAATATACGTTTTAAATAAATCATTTACTTTCAGTCTATAATTTGCATAACAGTGTTGAATATTCAAAGTACAATATCATTAATCGAGCGTTGATCAAATTATTGCCAAAAAAGGTTTTAGTTATTAAAAGAAGATTTTAAAAAAGGTACACGACAAATTTAAGGGTTGTAGTTGTGTTACCATTTGCATGAAATTACGCATTTTATACATTGTGTGTCCACGACATGTACAACACTACGAGTACAACATCTGAATAAAACTCATTTGTTTGGATAAGTGATGAACGAAACAGTTCTTGGTAATGAACTTTGTTCTTACAGTAAACCAGTGTTATTTCTCTCTGTTGCTTTCTTTCTTTCTCTCTCTCTCTCTCTCTCTCTCTCTCTGTCCATCTGTTACATTAGAGCCATGTTGTTTGTTTCTTGGAAAAAGGGATCTAGCGTAAATACATCGCTATGCTTGCAGTATTTTTTCTCTCCGAGTTTTGGAATCAGAACCCAGAGCAATTATTCTTAGCGTAATTATAACAATTTCCAGATTCTGAAAACTGTACAAATGCTACAGATGCACATGAATGATGTGCCAACACAGTGATGTGTGTGTGTGTGTGTGTGTGTGTGTGTGTGTGTGTGTGTGTGTGTGTGTGTGTGTGTGTGTGTGTGTGTGTGTATAAGCATTGTCTAGTGGCTTTGCAAATAAACATATTGTTCCATTTATGATGAAGCTAATAGTTGGCACTGCTCTTAACCGACTGATGTAAACAAAGAGCCATGTAAAGCTCGGTGACTCTGGATGGAAAGAACGACGGTCTGTTGCATCAAAGCATGGAAGACACTGAGCTAATTTGGGCGCTTAATGGGTGGCTACAGGGAAGAGTGTGTGTCAGAAACTGTTCACAGATCTAAGCCTGTGCAATTTGGACTTGCAGTGACTAAAGCTCCTTTCAGACGGAGACACTGAAACTGAACTTGCTGACTTCAGAGTCATCTGATGATTACAATGCTGTGCTTCAGTGATGCCGTTTTATGGTTTGTGCACTAATACAATGACTATTAGGCTAAAGTGTAGAATGTCTTTGTAATCATGTTTGTATTGGGCGAATCAACATCAACTGCCATGGTCAGTAAAGAATATTACACTCGTCTGGCTCTAAACACATTGTACTGATGTCCCTTGGTATGGGGATGTTCTCCACAACAACTTTTTCTGTCATCACTCAGTCTTTGGCTAACATTTTTGCTCAGCTTATATAATTTGCACTGCGCTGTGTGTGAACTCCGGTATCAAACCCTGAAATGATCATCTTTGCCATATCTGTAGGTTTCTGTCGGCAGTACCCACCCCCAATGACAGTATAAGAAATCAGATATCAGTACCCGTCCCCAGTGACATTATAACCAATCAGATCTCAGTACCCACCCCCAATGATAGTATAAGAAATCAGATCTCAGTACCCGTCCCCAATCACACTATAAGAAATCAGATCTCAGTACCCGTCCCCAATGACAGTATAAGAAATCAGATATCAGTACCCGTCCCCATTAACATTATAACCAATCAGATCTCAGTAACCACCCCCAATGACAGTATAAGAAATCAGATCTCAGTACCCGTCCCCAATCACACTATAAGAAATCAGATCTCAGTACCCGTCCCCAATGACAGTATAAGAAATCAGATCTCAGTACCCGTCCCCAATCACACTATAAGAAATCAGATCTCAGTACCTGTCCCCAATGACACTATAACAGATCAGATCTCAGTACCCGTCCCCAATGACACTATAACAGATCAGATCTCAGTACCCGTCCCCAATGACACTATAACAGATCAGATCTCAGTACCCGTCCCCAATGACACTATAACAGATCAGATCTCAGTACCCGTCCCCAATGACACTATAACAGATCAGATCTCAGTACCTGTCCCCAATGACACTATAACAGATCAGATCTCAGTACCTGTCCCCAATGACACTATAAAAGATCAGATCTCAGTACCTGTCCCCAATGACACTATAACAGATCAGATCTCAGTACCCGTCCCCAGTGATGCTTTAACTAATTGGACCACAGTTCCTGCCCAGATGCCACTGTAACCAATGAGATGCAAATTCCTGCCCTGATACCACTTTAACCAATCAGAATACAGTTCATATCCAAATGCCATTGGAACCAATCAGATCTCAGTTCCCACCCTCAATATCACTCGAACCAATCAAACCAGTCTTTACCTCAATGCTGCTGTAACCAATCATCCCACCCAAAGGCTGCGTTAACCAATTAGACCTCAGTTCCTGCCCCACTGTCTCTGTAATGAATTGGACCAAGGTTCCGAGTAAGTCCTCACTGCAGAACCAAGAAGTGGTCAAGGCGTGGAGCTGGATCTGATCCAACTCCTCCTATAAGCCTGTTACCTAGCCCTAACCGCTAACCCACTCAATGTACAACACAAAACAACACATGAAACACATTTAGCTAGCCTGAAGCACACTAAGCTGTCTCCACCAACCAGACAACCAGTTAGACCTCAGTTCCATTCCCCAATATCACTATAACCAATCAGGCTGTGGTTTCTGCTACCAGTATCATTGTAACCCATCAGAACACAATTCCTGTGTCCCCAATGCTACTTTACAATCAGACCTCAGTTCCTGCTCCAATATCAGTATAACCAATGAAATTGTAGTCGAACCCAAGCTAAACATAATTGTAACCAGACCACAGAACCTGTGCCAAATACCATTGGAACCAATCAGACTTCGGTTCCAGCCTCCAGTATCACTATAACCAGTTAAACTGCAGTTCCTACCTCACTGGTACTTTAACCAATCAGAGCACAGATCCCACTGAATTGCCACCATAACCAATTACAAATCAGTTCCATGCCCCTAATACCACTATAACCACTTCAGCTGCAGTTCAAATTCAGTTGTAACCAATCAGCCCATAGTTCTCTCACCCAGTATCACTTTTGCCAGTCAGTTTCTGTTCCAGTACAACCAATCAGACTGCAGTCATTGGCACAAAATGCCACTATACCCATTCTTAAATGAAGATTACAGCCCTATTTCTGAAAAAAAAAGACATTTTACTGGTTTGTTACAGGACGTTCATTGGTGTACAATTCATTTTATTCTCGGTTTGTTTGCAGGTAGTCGAACACTCCCATCCCTGTGTCTGTCCCTATACTGTTATTGCTTTAGCGCTATGCTTAGACCCATTGTTCTGACATTCAGACAGTTGAGATTTGGTTAAACCTGAGTAGTTAAGGTGCTTCTATTTATCTTGTTGCTACAGTTATTAGTCACAACATCAGTAAACCTGGGTGATCCGTCTACACTGCAAGTCATCCATGCCCATGGCTATGTTTCAGCGGATTTGGTGTGCTTTGGATCCTTTTATCTCTGACATCTGATCTGTCGGTGAAACTGTCCCAGATCCTAATGCACTTTTTTTTAAAAAAGAAAAATGTAACCTTTCTTTACTTTCTTCCTCAAAAATATCACATACACCCTTTCCCACTCTTTTATAGTCCCGATAGCTACCTCCTTTTTTTTTTTTTCTCATGGGAGAGTGGATGATCTGACTCATGCATCCATTAATCTTTGGTACAGTTGGCTGGCTTTAATTAAGGCCTGTTCTGTCTGGCTTCGACTCCCCAGGTTTAAACCTCCATTTAGAGTTAATACTCTCTGGAGGGGAACCAGGTCTGACCGGAGACACCGCACCGAAAGCTGTGGCTCAGTTACATACACTGTTCACTTTAATTCTGCCTGAGCAATGACACCGAGCAAATTCCCCATAGTATCCCACAGATATAATGTAAAATAAGTGCTGAGGGTGCTTTCTGGTTTTCTGTCCTCCACTAATATTGGCAACCTTGGTAGATATGAGCAAAGAAGGCTGTGAAAAATTGTCTTTATTATTTAACCTCTTAATCTTTTGTTCAGAAAAATCACAAAAATACTCTGCTCTCATTGATATCAAACAATTGCAAACACAACACAGGTTTATAAAAAAAAAAATCTTTATTAAATATAGGTGTGCAACAACTATTGGTACCGTTTTAGTCAATACTTTGTGCTGCCTCCCTTTGCCAAGATAACAGCTCTGAATCTTCTCCTATAATGCCTGATGAGGTTGGAGAATACATGGCAAGGGATCTGAGACCATTCCTCCATACAGAATCTCTCCAGATCCTTCACATTTCGAGGCCCACGCTGGTGGACTCTCCTCTTCAGTTCACCCTACAGGTTTTCTATGGGTTTCAAGTCAGGGGACTGGGATGGCCATGGCAGGACCTTGATTTTGTGGTCAGTAAACCATTTTTGTGTTGATGTATGTTTTGGATAATTGTCCTGCTGGAAAATCCAACCATGGCCCATTTTAAGCTTTCTGGCAGAGGCAGTCAGGTTTTCATTTAATATCTGTTGATATTTGATAGAGTCCATGATGCCATGTATCCTAACAAAATGTCCAGGTCCTCTGACAGAAAAACAGCCCCAAAACATTAAAGAGCCTCCACCATATTTAACCGTGGGCATGAGGTACTTTTCCATATGGCTACCTCTCTGTGTGCGCCAAAACCACCTCTGGTGTTTATTGCCAAAAAGCTCTTTTTTTGGTTTCATCTGACCATAGAACCCGATCCCATTTGAAGTTCCAGTAGTGTCTGGCAAACTGAAGATGCTCGAGTTTGTTTTTGGATGAGAGTAGAGGCTTTTTTCTTGAAAACCTTCCAAACAACTTGTGGTGATGTAGGTGACTTCGGATTGTAGTTTTGGAGACTTTCTGACCCCAAGACGCAGTTAACTTCTGCAATTCTCCAGCTGTGATCCTTGGAGATTTTTTGGCCACTCGAACCATCCTCTTCACAGTGCGTTGAGACGATATAGACACACGTCCAATTCCAGGTTGATTCATAACATTTCCAGTTGACTGGAACTTCTTAATTATTGCCCTGATGGTGGAAATGGGCATTTTCAATGCTTGTGCTATTTTCTTATAGCCACTTCCCATTTTGTGAAGCTCAACAACCTTTTGCCGCACATCACAGCTATATTCCTTGGTCTTACCCATTGTTATGAATGACTAAGGGAATTTGACCTATGTGTTACCTCATATTTATACTCCTGTCATGGTTGAACAGTTGACCTGAAGTCATCCAGGTGTACTAAAAAAAAAAAAAGTTAAATATCGATGGGAATATACTTCAAATATATTTTTCTCATATGAATTCATAGTGGTGCCAATAATTGTTGCACAACTGTATTTAACAAAGATATATCTATCTATCTATCTATCTATCTATCTATCTATCTATCTATCTATCTATCTATCTATCTATATATATATATTTATAAACCTGTGTTTTGTTTGCAATTGTTTGATATCCATGAGAGCAGAGTATTTCTGTGAATTTTATGAACAAAAGATCAAAAGGTTAAACAATAAAGACAATTTTTCACAGCCTTCTTTGCTCATATTTACCGAGGGTGCCGATATCAGTGGAGAGCTCTGTAGATTTCTTTTCCTCAATTCATCAGGCATCAACATCTATTAGGAGCTTTAATCTGCAACTAATTTAATAGTTTGTTTTCTCAGTTCCATTTTATGTGTGAAGTTTTAGATAATGATTCGTTCAAAATACTTTGATTTATTGACTCCATCTGGCAGCTGGAGTTCCTTATTACGATTAACGGCTTTTACGTAACTCTAAGTAAATCCATCACTGTTTTCCATAACTCACATTCTACTTCATGTGAAAAGATCTCTATGTGGAGACGGAAAAGATCCGAATCACAGATTTATATCAGTGCGCTCGTTCTAACACGTTATCGTTTCTATGGTAACAGCTCATACACAGGGACTTGTACGGCGGTCGCTCTACATAAACTGATTAAAAAACGTGTGTAATCATTCATGTGGTGAAGGTTATTTGTGGGGAGATGTTTATTTAACATGTATGGAAGGAGTCAGAGATAAAGGTTTAAATTTTCTGACATCTTCAGAGAACCAAAGTTTTCTTTGGGCCTTTGAGAGGCCGGTAAGGGAACGACTGCTGCTATAATGTAAGAGGTGAACAGGAACTAACTTGCTTCGTGGAGGTTCCATGTCACTATAAACGGATGAAAAGTATGATGTCGTTTGTTTAATAAATGAAATCATTGCTATGGTGTAAGAGGAATAAAACATGCCAGGACGTGCTGTTACAGGAAAATAATCAACTTCAGGGTGGTAACAGTAACTCCGCTTCATCACACCACCCCATCACTCATTATTTACCATAACAACACCACACTGAGTGTTTTATTCTTGATTTAGCTGGCAGGTGTCGCGACGACTCATGGACATTTCAGCCAGAGAAGCAGAGCAGCTGACAGCATGCTGAGATTAGCCTCGCTCAGGGGACTATCTTTACCATTTTTACCCCGTGACATCGACCTGGACGGACAGCTGAAGCTGATGGACAAGGGACAGGAGGTCGCTAACAGTGTTTCTGGGCAAAAACAATTAGATGAGATCATTAGTGTAGCCTGGACTGTTTAGAGAAATAATCCACACTTCAAATACATGAACAAACGTTATAGTTTCCCTTGACATGCTAAGACTGCAGTTTTTTAGCGATACGTAATATATGATTCAAGAAGCAAGCACACTAAAATCCTCCTGTGATGCAGAGATGCTCTGATTAATGAGATGATAAAATATTACACTTCTGATTGAGATATTATGACTAGCAACAGTGTGAATCCCCCAACAGAGCCAAAACATTCAAGGAAATGGTCAACTTTGATAAATTGAGGCTCACGTTTTAGCATAACATCTCTAGTTTTAGAGAAAACAAAGAATTGGGAAGTGGCACTGCTCTAAAAACAATCTCTGTAAAAAAAAAAAAAAAATCTGCATGATTGTGGCCAGTTTCAGTTTTCCGATAGCTCTGACGTGGCGTTTGAGAGCTCACACTTCTGTGTCAGCATCCGCACACCACTTACAGCAGACAGGAGACATTTCACACGTCTGCTGAGCACTCGGGCCTTCCCTCCTCACCACCCTGACACCACACACTGTCGGGCTAAACCAACACCTCATGCCGAAATGCTAACACTGCTAATTATAAATCACTACATCTCCAGTCCTTCATCGTTAGTCTTGAAAGCCACGTCAGCAGCTAATATCTCATGGTCTAAAGCCAAGTCTGAGCCCTGAAGTGAAGAATAAATGCCTTATGGGTTGTTTTTTCTGGACGCAGATTAGTCTTGCAGTAACGTATACACTCGGTGACGGTTCTCCAGTGAAAACGCTTGGACTTCAAACGATCCAACAGTCGTGTCCTCGCCTCTGGGGATCCTCAGACTATAAACACACTGAAAACGAAGTCAAGCCAACAAAATCAGGAAAGATTTATAGACTCTGAGTGGCCTCTGTCTCAGACAGACACAGTGAAGGAGGCGTGGCCTCTGTCTCAGACAGTCACAGTGAAGGAGGTTTGGCCTCTGTACCTGTCAGTCAGTCAGAGAGAAGAGGGTGTGGCCTCTGACTCAGATAATGACAGTGAAGAAGGTGTGGCCTCTGTTTGTCAGTCACAGTGAAGGAGGTGTGGCCTCTGTACCTGTCAGTCAGAGGGAAGAAGGTGTGGCCTCTGTCTCAGATAATCTCAGTGAAAAAGGTGTTTCCTCTGTCTCAGATAGTCGAAGTGAAGGAGGTGTGTCCTCTGTCTCAGACAGTCTCAGTGAAAAAGGTGTGGCCTCTGTACCTGTCAGTCAGAGGGAAGAAGGTGTGGCCTCTGTGCCTGCCAGTCACAGTGAAGGAATTGTAGCCTATGTCTCAGACATTCACAGTGAAGGGGGCGTGGTCTCTTTGTCACTAAATGTTGGTAATTTATGACTGATTGGCATTTATCAACATGTTCATTTGATGTATCCTCACAGTCTCAGAAAATTCTTTTCTCCATATTGATTTTATCTAAAGACTTTTACGCCCAACTAATCCAGAATATAAATAGTGAACAGAAAGAAGAATTCAGAGAGAAAATGAAACAATGGAGAAAGTTCTATTAAATCACTGGATAATGTTCATGAATACGTTTGCAGATCTTGAGAGGCAACAGCATGATGGTTGCCACCCGCTGGGCATCTGCACTGTGTCTGATCACAGCTCGTACCGAGTCCACGGCTCACATGTTTTCCCCTTCAGTACAGCTCTGTTCAGTCTGTGATGGTGATGACTAAACCCTTTGGACTGGTTTACTATAAAGGCTCCCTGACCCTGAGGTCGACCTCGCACTTAGTCTTTCATGAGGCGAAGCTTTCATGGCTACAGATTACACGAGTTCCTCTGCGTCAGACTCAACGTCGGAGAGAAGTACAGAAATCGTTTCGGACACTTCACAGGCTTTTGCGGCAGTCTTGGGTCTTCTTCAGAGTAACATGTTTGGTCACTTTGCATATCCTTTGAGGTTTAACACAACGGTTTGCCAAAAAATCAAGTATATTCCATATAAAGTCATCCTAATCCACAGAGAGTACGTCATCAAAGACTACTTCAGGATGTGTGACATTTAGAGGTTTCAGAAAACAGCTGATATTTGAGTAAGAACACTGACAAGCCAGGAATTCGAATGTTTGCGATTGGTTTTATTTACATAATGTCCTCTCGTTCCTATGAATGCTTTATGAAAGTTTCTTTTTTGACTACTGGCACATGTTGGGTCACGGCACAGCGTGATGATTCATCACCGAGAACTTCCTTGTCTGCTGATTCAGCAGCTGCTTCTTAAAGACTGTGTTCCTTTATGAAGCCGCTGGGAACCACATGGGACCTGGAGCTCGAACAGGAACTGACCTAATGAGTTGTAGCTGAAATCAAACATCTGTTTGACCCAAAGATGAATAGATCAAGGCTGATTATGCCACCACCGTTTCCCCTGTTTTTGACATTCTGATGTTTGGTTCTCTGTTTGAAATCTGTATATACGAGTGTGATATGCATCAGTCAGCACTTAACCTTTGCAGGGGGAAAAAAAAAAATTCTAAATTGCTCTAGAATCTCTTTCATCACTGCAGACTTCATTATCCACTTCCTGTTTGCAGGATTTTTGCTGTGGTTCATATAAAGCTGGTGTAGTGTACAAGATGTGTAGAGATGAATATCTCCAGTACTGGAGACGTTTAACTTCCAAAGCAGTCTTACGTGTTGTAGAAGAAGAAAAAGAAGAAGAAGAAAGATGATTTGTGTTCTAAAAGCACCAAGAGATGCAGAAGTCTGATCTATTCTCCTCCACACCTCACTTATTGTACTGAAATATGCGTTTATCATGCTTTCAGGTACCACTGCATCATTAAACCAACGTAAATCACATACCATGTGGTCCACGTGCTCCATGAATTCCTCACCATGTCTGGAATGACGTTTGTCCTGCGAAACATCAACCAGTATCGTTTTTTGATGTTGTTAACAGTCTTCATAAATTACTAGCAGGTTTAGGATTGAATACGTATCTCCAAGCTTGTGAATGCACATACGGCTGTCATATAGAGGTCAGGCTTTCCTCTGAATAATCAGATTTCTTTTTTCTTCACATGGTAGACACTTTTATCGAAAGCGACTTACCGGTGAGGCAGAATCCAATCCAATCACACAGCTGAGCAGTCGAGGGTTAAGGGTCTTGTTGAAGGACGCAACAGCAGCTCCGTCTTAAGAGTTGAACTCAAAGCTTAACCACTGAGTAGCTTCATGAGGTCGACCTGCTCCATTTTACCCTTCTACGTCTGCTAATAACGGCTATTCATTCTAAAGAAATGCACGTATACATCGAGTTTATTTCTTAGGCACCGTTTTCTCTTAGTCTTTAGCCCTATTCAGACAGGATTAGTTTTACACGCCGCGGCTTAGGTAATGTAATTATTACCAGTCTGATCCGTATCTGTCGTGTCAGTCATTTTTTTATGGACTACGTCTGCACAAGATTCCTTCTAAACTCCTTATTTTGACGTAATTTGAGGCCGGCGTTGTGCCTTGGTGTATAAAGTCCTTATACCGTCCCTCCAGGATTTCGTGGATTTTGCTAAAAGGTCTCGTTTACCAACAAACATCACTGTGAAAGAGCGTGCAAAACAAGTTCGTGCAATTCAGGTAGTTTTCCCACACAAAAAAAAGCACGAGAAACTCTGATAATTGCATCGCAAGTTTTGAAAAAAGCCGCAGCAAAATCAAACGTTTTTGGCCACGACAATCACAACAACAACAAAAAAAACTATGTCCGTCCTCTTGACGGCCATCTTGGTGATGCTCCCGTTTTGTATTTTCAGTCAAACACTACCAAGCTCCTGTTTATCCCTGCTTGAATAGAAGAAACACAAACAGATTGATGTTTAAAACACGGATTTGACATCAAACTTGGTGTAAATAAATGTGTGGTCATTAACTCCAATCACTTTTTTTTTTTTTCTTTTTTTAAAAACCAATTTTTTTTTTCACGTTTTTTCAATTTTTTTTTTCACGTGCACGTTTCCTAACTAACAGAACAAAGCATCCCAAATCTGTGCATACGTCAGGGTAATAATCTTTCCTTTTGTTTTCTTCTAACGTCCTAAACAGCAAGACGATTGGCTCGTTTTACTGAGGGGCGGGACCACCGTAATACATTATGTTCTGCCCAGTTCATATGTAAAATAGTGGCCTGTTTTTTTGTTGTTTTTTTTTTCTTCTTTTTTTTCCCATAATTCTGTTTGTTGAGTTCTGTAAAAAAAAAAAATATATATATATATATATATATGATGGTCAATCGTTCTGTGGTTTAAATCAGCTAAAAGTAACGCGACCTCACAGCTTTCTTTAGCTAGCTAATGTTAACCACAGTCTACAGTACAAATGCGAATAATACGATTAGCTAACTAAAGTAATGTCATCTCAAAGCTTATGTAGCTACAGTAGCTAATGTTTCTAGGGTTAGCTTTTAACGTGCTTGACACCAAGATACTTGGGTTTAGTTAGCTAAACTTGTTATTTAGCATTTAACGGTAGTCTGGTTGTGTTCGGTATCAGAATAAACCAGTGGAACGTAGCGTAACACTAAAACACGTTCTGAACGCAAAACCTTTTTTTTTTTTTTTTTTTTTACTTTGTGAAACGAATAACCTTAAATTATTCCTTAGTAACAGCATCATTTAGAGTTATTGTGTAGGATAAAACAAAGCATGTGGTGAGATCTTTGTGTAGCGTTTTTGTTTGTCCATATGATCAACATTTTGTGTGTGTGTGTGTGTGTGTGTGTGTGTGTGTGTGTAATGGGCTTTTTATAGGCATGACTAAGGCACTCAGTGTCTCCGTGACTAACACACGTTTACAGTCTGAATCTCCACAAACCTGTTCAGCTGATGCGCATTAGCTTAAGAGAGCTTTTACGAGACGGAGTGTGTATATCAGCTTCTCTCTCTCTCTCTCTCTCTCTCTCTCTCTATCTCTCGGGCCCTGTCTTGGACATGTCTGGGGCTGACGTCGTGAAACCTCTCTCCTCTGATTCCCATGCTAATCTCGAGCGATGTCAGTTATCTCCGAGTAGGCCGAGTTACACGCATGGGTCTAATAATGATTTGCAGATGGATGTGCAGTCGGCGCAGGAGAAAATGCGAGCGCAGTCCTTGTTTGCGAGCTTGCTTTCAGACTTTACCGGGTTACTGCATGTTTCCTGCTCGGAGCTGAGTGAGACAGAAACGACCGAATGCTTATTCAAATTCAAAGCCTTCGATGTAACGTAGGTACACGATGTACGAAATGTAATCTGTTCAAATTTCTAAAGCCATCAGTATTTACAGTGAGGGTGGCGTCTGTAAATAATACATCTCTCTTTCTCTCTCTATAACAAAAACAGACAACGTCAGGACGATGTGATGAAGCAGAGTCACCATCCTGAAGTTGATGCTTTCCTTATAACGGCACGTCCCGCGAGTGTCATATTCCTCCCACGCCACAGCAGTTCAGCCAACAATTACACGTTTTTACCGATTAAAGAACGACACGTCATACTTTTTATCCATTTACAGTTACATTTAATGTTGCGTAACAAGTTAGTTCCCGTTATTACGTACGTTATAATTGCTACAAACACTTAAAAAAAAAATCCACAGCTTGTCGCGTTACCGATAAACCACAGCTTTACCTCTGACACCGGAGACTCCTTCCGTAAATGTTAAATGAACACTCACAGATAATTTCACCGCTTCAACGACTGGACGCGTTTTATGATCCGTTTACGCGAAGTGTCCGCAGTACGAGTTCATGCGAATGAGCGGTTGCTATAGAAACGGTAACATATTACAGTGGGCATTTTAAAGACCTGATAATAATTACGTCCATGCATCTCCACGCATTTCCTGAAGCTAAACAGGGGAGTCGGAAAGACTTCACTGCTTCAGATCCCTTGGTAAACAAGAGATTTTTTTTTTTTTAAAAAACCTGGACAAATCATGCCGAATTCATGGGAGCAATTTTATTAGATTTCTCAAATTATCTACCTGATAATTCTACCTGTAATTCATAAAGAAAAGAAAAAAAGTGTGAATTTTTTTAGATTTTTTGATCTTCACTCATCGGCTCCTTTATCAAGTAAACCGGGCATCTTGGTGCACTTTGAGCTTTCTCAGATGCTCACACTGTGTTTCTGTCCAGACTGGGACAAATAACACTTCTCCAACCGCTGACGTTCTCTCTCTCTCTCTGTGTGTGTGTGTGTGTGTGTGTGTGTGTGTGTGTGTGTGTGTGTGTGTGTGTGTAAGAACAGCTCTGCATGTGAGACTGGAACATTGTTCAAGAAGAAACACCATTTTTTTCTCCTCAAGCTACACACGTGAGTGAAGATGCAGCAGTGGAAACTGTGAAATATTTGCCCACTATAATTGACCTTGAAATAAAACAGATAAAAAACAAACAAACATATTATTGTTGCATATTGTTGCCTAAAATCTTGTGCTTTTGGAAAATTCCTTTTCCACGAGTCGTCCATTACAGATTTTGAAAAATATTCCTTTCAGTTTCATTCACTCGGCTCTGTAACCTAAACACGTTCACCCCTTGTGAAATATTTGGAACATTCCAGAAGTCAACAGGAAGTTGCATCACCCGAGTTTCCTGAAGATCAGATCACGGGATAAAGAAAAGTAAGAAATTGTTTTTCCTTTATTGGTTTTTAGTGATGTTGTGTTGACTGATGAGATCGTTTTTAATGTACAGACCTGTTGCACAGATTATGGATTGAAAAGTAAATTATTAATTTAAAAAAAATTATTTTAAGTAAATCAGAATATCCTTAATGTCCTCATACAATTATAATTGAGGCTAGTTAATTATATTTGGTGTTTTTGCTAATTCTGTGTTTTAAAATCTCAACCCTGTTGCCTGCAGCCAGTCAACAAGAACATTTTAAATGTTTAAATTTTAAATCGAGTCTCAAATCAGGCCAGTTTGGGTATTCTCTGTGTGTGTGTGTGTGTGTGTGTGTGTGTGTGTGTGTGTGTGTGTGTGTGTGTGTGTGACTCCACCACCCATCATCCTCATGTCTGATTTTGGCATCTCTGTGTGATTTCCATCCAGGAGAAGGACCGCATGTTTTCACCTACATCCTGCCCGGACAGGAAGTTGAGTCTCTGCAGTTCTCATTAGGCTCTTGTGAGCATCTACTGGCAACGTGCCATCTTTTCTCGAGATGTTTCTTTCTTAGCTTCTGCTTTAACCATCTCCATCTCCACTGTACATAACAAGAATTAAAAACAGGAAGGTTCATAGTTCTGCTGGAATACTAAAATCATTCAAATGTTGAACATCCCAACATTAAGTATTAAAACACTCCGTGTCATGCTGTTAGAGGCAAACAATCAACACTGGATGGTGTGATGAAGAAGAAGAGTTACTGTCACCACCGCAAAGTTGATTATTTTCCTGTAACGGCACATCCTGAAGTGTTTTATCGCTCTTATATCGCAGCAAACACTAACAAATTTTGATTTACGAAAGAAAGACACGTCGTACTTTTTGCCCATTTCTAGTTACATCATTTAATGTTGTGGGACGTCCATGAAGCAGGTTAGTTCCTGTTCTCACTTATGTTATAGCAGCTAAAGAGAGAGAAAAAATTCCCTGACCAGCCTCTCTTTATTCTCTGAAGATGCTGGAAAGCTTAAATCCTAACCTCTGACACTGGAGACTCCTTCCACATCAACGATAAATTACAGAGAACTTCACCATATCGACGATTAAACGCCGTTTCGGAGCGTCTGCTGTACGAGTCCCCGTGAACGGGCGCATTAATATAAACCTGTGATTTACAGTCGAAACATTTCACCTGGACTGGATATAAATATAAATGTAAACTATAGTTCTTCATAAAAGTTGGACCTGGAGCCCAGCACCTGTTTTTCCAACTTACTCTGGAGAATCGCTCAATTTCCTCCAGTCTGGAAATTCCATGTTTCACAAAGGAGACTACGACACGAAACCTCGTGTTTTGGAGCGAGGGGGTAGAAATGGATCCCAGTTGTGTTCAAACGTTAAAGTTGTTAAAACGCTATTAACGAATCCATGATGCGGTCATTAATAGACATCTGGACTCGGGATAAAAAGCACATTTATTTGCTTTTTGCAGCAGTTCAAAGAAGCACATTTGTTTTGAGGAAGCTGCTGAAAGCTCTGGATGTCAGCGTGAAAACTGAAAAGAAAGAAAGAAAAAAAAACTCAAGCAGGCTGTAAGATTAATAATAATTATTTTAAAAAAAGACACAACAAACAAACAGATTTAAAAAAAAATAAAAAAAAATCGTCAGATGTTATTATTGCACTGATAGTAATCAGAACGAAGCGTAAACAGAGCATCGGGTGTTTTGGATTAGATGATTTCCCAGAACAAAGCCAGTGTGTCGTGTGTGTTGTGGTGATCTCAGTGTATCGGTAACACAACGCAACGCAACGCAACGCAACGCAAGCCATGCAGATGTACAGTACAAACTAATCCAGGAGCAATGTGGTGACGCCGCAGAGGCGGAGCCTCGTCTGGACAGGTGGAATCAAGAGTGACTCCTGATTGGTTGGAACGAAAACCCGCAGCCACGCCTTTAGGATATGAACTAAAAAAAAAAAAAAAAAAAAGATTAATGAAAACTAAATGAAATCGTGATTTGTTTTGCAGTATAAAATATAATATAACGATATCATTTTTGGAGAATTAGTGTTTGTAGGTTGTTGAAGGAATTGTAAAAAAATTTCTATGTTAGAGTAATCTCTAAGCTGTGGCGCGGTAGCGCGGGTTGTCCACTAATCGCAGGGTTGGCGGTTCGATTCCCGGCCCACATGACTCCACGTGCCGAAGTGTCCTTGGGCAAGACACTGAACCCCGAGTTGCTCCCGATGGCAGGAGTAAAATCATATCGTACAATATTTATTCTTTTATTATATTTTTCTTTAAAAATGAACAGCTTTTAGAATAAAAATCTCATGTTTTTGACTGATATACAGTATATTATTATATAAAGTTGTCCCATCTTGAGGAACTTTACATCCTTGTGAACGTATGCCAGCTATATGACTTATGTGTAATGAATTTAAAATAACTATAAATAAATGAATAAATGAATAAATAAACAACACTGACGTGTTTTTATTACTTTTAATATTTAGCTATCTATGTATGATTGTATCTAGCATTTGATTATTTATTTTTTTACGTTAAATGATGTATTATTGATTTATTTACTTTTTGTTTTTTTTGCTAAATAAAGAGAAATATACGGCAGACAGTTATACAGAGTGGCATGTTGCTTGTTTCGCCTGTTGAACATCTGCTAATGCTTTGCGTTCGCCGTCACGTGCTGGTCCTTCAGGGAGGAAGTCGGGCTCCCCTCGCCCTGCGTCTGCGATCTGCATGGAAAGATCCAGAAACCACGTGCTGCACAGTTACTCAACTGGAATACACATTATATGGCATTCCCTGTCATATAATAAAACTCTGACACGTGAGACTGTATAGTAGGTGATGAGTTGTGTTTTTTCACCAAACGATGCCCTTCCTTTGTCAGCTGATTTCACCACATCTCATGTGGTATTTATGCTCCAGCACATGTGCTCGACTGACTTGGACTATAATTGCGCTTCGAGAGAATACCCGCTGAGATTCACGTCTGGTTCCTGTCATGCGCTTGTTTCCACAGAACAGAGCATCACACTCTGAGCGCTCTGTGGACTGTGAGAGTGGTGACGGATCAGAGTTTCCCTCTGGGATTCGTGGTAGCTCAGCAGTTAAAGTTTTTGTGGTCATTTCTGGAAGGTTGTGGGTTTAAATCCCAGCCCAGCCAGATAGCCACTGTTGGACCGCGTCAGCTGATCTGCTCTGTGATTTGGATTGATCTGGCATGTTAAAGGAACAAAATCTACCCTGAAGTATGTTTATATTGGAATATTGGTGAGGTGTTTTGGAGATTCTGGTGCTAATTTCTTGTGGAGTTTTGCTGTTGCCTCCTAAAGAGAAAAAAAGCGAGAGCTTCTTTTCTCCCTCACTTTTCATTTTGCAGTGATGTTCAGTTTCAAGTAGTGAAAAGTGGAGAAGTAGAAGTAGTGGAGACATCGGTGCAAATGCTGAAATCAAAGTCCCAGAATGCAAAGCAGCTACAAGACACAGCTGAGACTTGTCTCATCTAGTTAGTGATCTACGTGACGACGAGCGCGATGCCATTGGTGGTGGAATTGGCATGAAAGTTGAAGCTTTGGAAGCTGATCGGTTTGAGCAGAGTGTACAGATGAGGAGGTGAGAGAGCTGGACGGACTAAAGGACTAAAGCCCCACTGCATCGCTCTCTTTAGGTTGAGATCCTCCTGCACCACTACCAGGAGATAATCGACCGGCACTGTGGTTACTAAATCTCGTACGTCTTTGAAGATCACGTGTTAATTATAAAGATGGATATGCAAATTGTTCAGGGTGGAGTTAAGGCTGGATTGAGGTGACAGGAATTCTTTCATATGAAAACCAAAGAAACAACCCTCAATCAACAGAAATGCTGTTTCAAATTCCGAGTAGCTGTGATCCCTGGGTGAGAACAATGGACTTCCACTTTTACCCAGCTCCTGTTCAAGTTGGGATATGTGACTAAAATATCAACCCTGGTCCTGAAGTTCACATTTTGGTATTTCTCCCTCTGTGTCACTCTAGTTCAACCAAAATCACACTGAATCAGGGGAATTGGGAGCAAAGAAAGCACTGAACAAGTGGCGGTGATGGTAGTCCAGGAATTGCCCCTTTAACAGTTGGGTTTTTTAGACTATAGAGGACCTGTTTGAGACCTGCTCAGATGGTGTCCTTGAGGTATGACGTGACGAAGAGTCAAACTTTTGTAAAAACCACTCTGAAGCCTTGGGTCTGTTGGCACAGAAATCTCTGAGATCAGATTATTAAATACTCTGAGGAATACACACAGATGTCTATTAATGAAGGTTTGCTATTAAGGTTAGGACATACTAACGTCCAGAGATGTTCTTCTGTCTTCATTCATATAAAATCCATCGCTAGTGGACCCCCCCCTCCCTCCCTCCCTCCCTCCACCCCGAACACTGGCTTGTGTTAACTGTATAAAAAGAAGAGCAGTGCAAGCTGATTCATAGCGAGGGTCATTACGGTGAATCTCGGCACCGATGGCGCTATTTTGAGCCGAATTCGCTGAAGTGGAGGTCATTAGCAGCTCAGTGCGATGGCCGAGTGACACTTTGAAGTCTGAGAGCAGACCTGAACCTTGGCCTAAAGGGCTGGGGCTTTGACCTCGTGGTGTAACAGCAGACATCAAAAGCAGGATACTCGTCTATTTTATGAGTGTGTTTGGAATCTGATCAGAGATTGAAGCATAATGTCTCTACAGCAGCCGGAATACGCGCTAACGTAACTTCTCTGCAAAATCATGATATCCACAATATCTCAGAAAGACATGACGTAACTGATCACGATATCGATATTATATCGTCATATCGCCCAGACCTAGATTTGGGATTGGGATCGTTGTGGATGTTACTGTGATATATCAGTATCACAAAATATCACGATATATCACGAGAATGATTAACACGAACAACCGATATATTGTCCCCCCCCCTTTCTTGGGGGGGGGAGATGACGGAGCATTATTTTAATCTGTTAACACATACAATTCACACATCTCGGATCTGGTTTATAAATATAACTGCGGAGAAGAGCTCGAGGTTCGGATAGGTGACGTCACCAGCCGGTGAATCGGCGAAACCCGACACCAATTATTGCTCGGGGCAGGGATGAGCGCGCGCGGCTCCGCTTCTGCACAGCGCAAGTCGAGGCACGTGCGGCACCCGCTGCCCGGGGCTACACAGAGAGAGAGAGAGAGAGAGAGAGAGAGAGAGAACGAACACGAACCCAGACCTTCCCGCCTCCCTCACGGAGGAGCTTCTGCGTTACCGAACCCCGGCTTCACTGTACTACGGATCCGGTCCTTGCACGTGGGCGCAGGACCGACACCGAGTAAGAACATCCCGGCGCGCGCGCGTCCTCATCGCCGTTAACACGCGAAAGGGATTAGGAGGGGGGGGTGTGTAAAGTTTTCCAGAGAGAGGGACAGACAGAGAGACGAGAAGAGCAGGTTTCTGTCTTGGGGAAAATGAGGAGAGTTTGAGGCTCTCGTGCACTTTTTTTTTTTTTTTTCTCCCACCCTCACCGGCCGCCACCGAGCTCCGGCTCGCGCTCCCGGTCTCCTCTGGCGCGCGATTCCGCTTTCACCCAGGACTCTGCTGCTCGGACAAATGCATACAAATGCATTTAGGAGCCCAACGGACAAGGGGCGGCCGCGTTGCACAAACGTGAGTAAAACCCTGCAATGAATTCTGCTTCTGGTGTGCAAATAATGGGCTATGGAAGACCTGCTGCAGGACACACACACACACACACACACACACACACACACACGCACACTGCAAAATCAGCTTTTTTATGGAAACACAACATGTTGCACTCTTACAATCATGGGAAAGTGCATGTTGTACCTTTTAATGAACTTTTAGAGCAAGGCTTTAATCAGTGGTTCTTCAGATCCAATTATGTGTGTTAAATTATTTTTAAAGGTATTAAACAGACAGTAAAAGTACCAAACATATCTCCTTGACGGTACCACATTCCAGGGACAATAAAAAGTACAATCTGGTACCTTTATTTCTAAGAGTGTAGGGGGTAAAAACTTTTGCTGTGCCATTTCCCAGCCATTCATTTAACACCTACTTGCATTATTATCCTGCTTTTATTAAGTTTTATTTATTTAATATTGTATATAAAATTAATTTGTTATTATTATTATTATTATTATTATTATTATTATTATTATTATTATTTGGCAGTGCTTTTGCAACACTTGTTTAATCACATGCCATTTAAGTCGCACTTTATTTAAGCCACGTATGACACAAACTCCCTGAGCTCGAAGCACAATCCGTTATAAACGCACTGAATGGGTTCACATGGCAGTGAGATGTCAAAATATTTGTACAGGGTTGCCAGATGGGTCTCAGGACTCTGTGCACAGCTGGATGTCTCTAATAAATCACATCAGAGTCGGAAAATGGGTTTGGGATTGCGGATATGGGATAACGAAAAGTCTGAAGTTTTTGGGCAATAATTTTCTAAAAAAAAAAAGAAATGGGGGTTAGAAAACAAAATAAAAACAACAACAGTTAATTCAATCCAATCTGGCAACCCTGTTCATGCAGGGCGATGGATTTCAGTGCAAACGAGATAAGAGCGTGCAAGTCAGATATGGAGTAGAATATTTATTTATTTAGCTATTGTGGAGGTGTCGGCTAACAAGTTTGTACACGTGGAAGAAAATTCATTCTCACTGTAGTCTTCTTTTACTGGATTTTAACACCAGGACCGCACGAGTCTTCTTCTTCACAGGCCCGGTTAAATGGTACAAATTCCTCATAGCAGTGTGGAGGCTGTTTCCATCTGGCCAAACCAAACCCACTGATGGAGAAATCCACGTTTATGCTGGATAAACCGGGTCATCGTGTAATGTACATGACGCCAAACTTGTCTTGCAGACATTTCGCAACATTAATGTAACTATAAATGGATAAAATAAAAAAAAAAACTATGACGTGTATGTCGTTCTTTAATACATATAAAATTGTAATTGTTGGCAGGTTGCTGCTGCATAAGAGGAATAAAACACAACAGGGCATGCAGTTATAGGAAAATAATCACCTTCGGAGTGGTTACAGTGACCCCGCTTCATCACAACACACCTCTGTTGATTATTTTCCTATAACAGCACAACACAGAGTGCTTTATTCCTTACATATATTATATATTCATTGAAATGTGAGCATGTGTCTGCTAGAGTGTTTTTGTATGTAACCTTTGCCCTGCCTTTTAAACACACTGACAGAGAGAGAGACAGAGAGACAGACAGTTAGTTGACTCAAAGGATTTTGTTCACTTACTCTCCTGTAGATCGAGTAAATATTTACTCAGGCGGGCAGAACACCTCCAGACTCTCTGACCGAGGTGAGAATCCGTCTGAAGAAGATCTGATCTGTCTGCAGTTTTGCCGTCTGCTTTTTGGTTCATTTACCAGACCAGGACTCGGTTTAAGCCTAATCCTCGCCCATGCAGCAGTTTAAATGGGAAAGTTTTTACACTTTGTCCAAGCGCACTTTCTACAAGTTATTCCACAGGAAGTGGCTGCTTTTAGGCTACATCTGCATTCATCTCTAAAAATTTGAAAACGCATCTTTGTTTTCTCTGCGTTTCCGTCCACAACGAGACGGCGTTTTTGTCCGCTGAAAGCCGAGCTTTTCGAAAACGCTCTCCCAAGTGGACCGAGAAAACAAGGACGTATTTTTAGTCACGTGATGCAGTCACGTGACTCATTCAACTCAAAACAAAACAAGATGGTGGACGATGTTGTACTGCAGCTGTTGTTACTGTTATCCAGTTTGATAGCCGTTGTTAAAGAGTAACGCCACGTTTATCATTTTTAAACGAACGCCTGACGGAAATGACGCGGGCCAAAGCTTCTTACGTTTTTACGCATGCGCAGTTTAGGGATGTAAGCGTTTTCAGACGTTTCAGTGCGCACGAGCGGCTTTTGGAAACCGATTGAAAACGGCGGTGTAGACGGAGAGCGTTTTAAAACGAAAATGCTGTTTTCAGACCTCTCCGGATTAACGTGGACGTAGTTGCTGAGAGCGTTTTTCGGTCACAGCAGAGATTCAGAAAGTTGAATAAAAGTTCAGATTTGCAGAAACGTGTCGAGTGACGTTGAGTTTTTTTACAGCTCTCAAGTTGTGGACAGATGAGAAAAAAACCAGCATGGAGGACAAAATGCTGCGTTCGACTAAAACTCGTATCTCGTAATTTCAGAACCAAAGAAAACTCAGAATTCCTACTTGGAAATGTCTCCTCAACCCTGAGTTCAGCAAGTGACGTCAAACCAACATGGCCGCTCACAGCATGAACAGCAAACGCAGCAGCGCTTCTTTAGCAGTAAATGAGTTATACTGTATATACAAGTGTTAGCTTTAGATCAATCAACACACAGACACATTCACTTGTTAAATCTATAACACTGACTCTACAGCTCACTGTTTTTGAGGAGGAAAATATACAGTACCTCGTTCGGCGCAGTTAGCTAGCTAGCTTCTTGCTAACAAAATGCGAACATGGAGGCGTCCCGCTTTGTTCTCACTTCCGAGACGAACGCAGAAGGCTTGGTGAAAAATCAGCCTCGTTAGTGAGCGAATATGAGGAGATTTACGACGTGCTGAACGGAAGATCTTTCATTATCAATATTCCTTCATGGAAGTAACTAAAACAACAAACAACCTCCTCGTCACCACCGACCTTTATTCCACCTCCATGACCGAATCTAATCTAATAAATCTAATCTAGACCACCAGCTGACACAGACTAGGACTGACACGGGCATTGTCATGGTTACAGTGTGAACTTCGATGAGCCGCTCTCATGTCAGGACGAAAAGCACTTATAGTGCACGTTTTGTGCGTTCTCCAGAGGAAACAAAGCCGGCACGTGTGTGAACGTGATTAGACGAGTACGCTGGAATGTCCAGGTGATGAACCCTGAAGTCCGTCGGTCATTCGTGGATCTTGTAGTGAACATAAGATCAGGTGGTGAGCTCCTCGTTTGTTCCTGTACAAATGAAACACATCAGTGGAGGAGATGTAAGATGGAGCCACGAGCAGGAATCTTCTCAGCGCTTTTAACTCGCTTTGGCTAAAAGGGAGCAATAATGTTGGTAGGAGTTTCAGATCCTGGGATGTGAAGATGGTCAAGTGCGCACACACACACACACACACACACACACACACACACAGAGTGCAGTCCTAGTGTCAACAGTCTTTAATCAGGTCAAAGGACAATCCGAAGCTCTTCCGAGTCAGTGCTCAACTAATTGCAGACTGTAAACTGAATGGTTTCATCAGTGGACGTTAAAGTAGCGTCAAAACCCACCTCAACACTTAAAACTGCTTAAAGCTAACTTACTAACGCTATTTCCACCTCTGGTGCCATTCACCTTTCTGTTTTTCTTCATGAATGGATTTTGTAGCGTGTGTGTGTGTGTGTGTGTGTGTGTGTGTGTGTGTGTGTGTGTGTGTGTGTGTGTGTTTTGTCCTGCTGGTTTGCGCTGCTGATTTTTCCGTCTTTGTATTACAAGGTATTCGTGTTCAAGCGTTGTTGTTGTTTTGGTAGATTAGTGGTCCTGTGTGGTTCATTGGCTGTAACTGATCTTGCTGTTGCGCTTCTACGTTTCACAATAACTACTCATTACAGCACCCTTTTTCCAATAAATCGAGCAATTATCTTTAAACATGACCCACATAGTATTTGCTTATATTCCTGACACTAATGCCTTGCTCATCACAGGATTATACAGAGAGGTAGTAGAATAACATTTCAACACCTTACCAGTACTCTGCTAAAGAGCTAACACATTTTAACACTCATTCATTTTTACTTAAAAGCAAATTGCTAATTTTTTCCCCTCAGTTCAGTGTTGTTGTTGTTGTTGTTGTTGTTGTTGTTTTGCTAGCTAGCTGCACCAAGGTGAACACTATGAGTCACTGTGTCAGGCTAGTATGCAAATGGCTTAGCTAGTATATTAGCAAAAAATGCGCTAGCATGCAACCTGATTTTCAGTATCAATCATTGTCAGCAGGTATGAGGAGATTCAAATGCAAGTCACTCAATTAATATATTTCTCTCCCTGATTTGTTTCATGATGAACACTTTTTTTTGGTGTCTTGCCAAATATTTTAATTGACACGACTCCCACAAAATTCTGCCTGTAGTTGAGTGGATCGGGGAACACTGTGAGGTAGCGGTGGCTCAGCTTGTCAGTTTGAATCCCAGTACAGCTAATCTGCTGTACAGATCAAGTGTAAGTCGCTTCTGGCAAACGAATAAATATAAATTGTAAACTGTCCTGTTTGATTATCCTGCTGGAGAGACCTGATGTCTGAGGCAGCATTGCTATTTCAGATCTTTTGGTTTCACATTGATTGGTGCAGATTCCCTCCCTTCTCTTACGTCAACCTCCTCCATTTTTTAGGCACAAGGTGTTCCTTTTCACGATGTTCTCATTGAAAGCACCACAAAGGTGAGCTCATTACAGTGCCCCAGTCCAGTGGAAGTCTACATCGATAAGGCTTTCACACTTCACCAAAGGTACCAAAGTCCAGAAAAAAAAAAACAAGTGTGATAACTGGTGAAGCGGTTTTGTTCAAGCTCGCCCTTTCATAGATTTTCAATTCTATGATATTCAAGGTGTTGCTCTGGCAGTCCTGGGATTTGACCTCGCAACCTCCTGGCGACACGATCTTGCATTTTTACACGAGAACGCCAATATATATTTTGTTTTCTTCCAGTGAATCATTTCCAGACTCTCTCAGTACGACACTTGGCTGTGGTCTGGCGGCGTGTCGTCTGGTTTGTGGAAGATTGTGGAGCGTTCAGTCTGACCACAGGACTGCAGTCATGTGGTCAAACATCGTCTCTGTGCCACGGCGGCGAGAACCGCAAGAAGTGGATTTTACTGCACGTAACAGCTTCATGCTACATAAATACTTCAATGGGTTCTTAAAGACCCTGAGGGCCAATTTGCTAAACATTTCTGAGCAAGTTTTGGAAATCTTCACAACGTAGGAGTCAGAGTCAGAGATTTCTCTGAATAGAACTGACGCTGTGGAACTTAAGTTAATTTTGTGCATTTCTGGAAATGCAACAGATTTTTGAGCAGTTCATTTTAAGAGTGCGTAGTCTGTAGTCCTCAGGTTTTGGTGTAAGAACGCCACACCGGAGTCTCAACCCGAGGCAAGTGACACCACTCGATTATCCCATTGTCCGACTGTCCTTCACCAACCTCCGTACCCTATGCAAAATCAAACACGTCTGATTTCTGGCCAATCAAAAACGTGCCTGACTGCATCTCTGACTGTAAATAATGTAACTTCCTGTTTAGTCATTATCAGTTTACCAACTAGCTAACGTTTACTTCAGGAGTTAATGGGAGAATAACTGAGCTGATTCATTTGTTGTCCTGTAATTACGGCACTGAATACGAAGCAATTGCTCAAAATTTTACAGCAAAATACTGTTTTATTATTTGACAAGATTGTGCTGTGGTACTGTAGTGGTCAGCACCTCCGGGGTTGGGGGTTCGAATCCAGCCTCTCCCCTGTGTGCGCGGAGTTTGCATGTTCTCCCCGTGCTTTGGGAGTTCCTCCGGGTACTCCGGTTTCCTCCTCCAGTCCAAAGACGTGCGTTGTAGGCTGATTGGCATTTCCAAATTGTCCGTAGTGTGTGAATAGTGTGTGCGATTGTGCCCTGCAATGGGTTGGCACCCCGTCCAGTGTGTCCCCCGAGTTCCCTGGGATAGGCTCCAGGCTCCCCCTTGACCCTGTGTAGGATAAGCGGTATAGAAGATGGATGGATGGAACAATTGGGCAGTCAGAGCATTAGACCAGAAAATGTACAGTAAATACATGTATAGTAAATAATTACCGTACTATAAATTTTAAAAGCATGTAATTAACAATTTGCAGGTGAAAATTATAACACTGATCTAACTACTAATCTGCTAATTTGACTTACAACGGCAGCATGTGACCCAGTGTTTTCATTCTGTATGCAACAAAATCACTGCATAACGTAGGGCTTAAATGGCAACAAGGCTCAACTAGGATCTTTAATAACTTTTTAATTATCGTTACCATTGAAATTAGTTGTAAAGTGGTAGATCTGACACTCAATATTTTCCTTTGTCCTCTGACCATGAGCGCATTTGCAGAACAGTATCTGTGAGCAGACAGAGGACGGAAGTGTCCTAAAACGTTGGTTTAAACACGTAGTACATTATTTATTATAATGCAGTGACACAAATAATTCTGCCTCATATAATTTAGTGACTAGATCTTGATGACTAAAAGATCTAGGTCTGGGATAAATATTCATAATTCACACGAATTTCCGTGGAGAATACAAACCGAATGCCTCTGGACTTTATTCGTTATTAGTTTGCTAGCATTTGTGGGAACGTTTTATTGAAAACTGATCATATCTAGCCTTGTTTGAATATCGTATCACTGATCTTTCAGACATTTATCATTTAAATTCATCAACAATGTTTATTTACTTGGAATGTGTGAGGAATAGATCAAGCCGTGTTGTGCTGTTATAGGAGAATAACCGACAGCGGGGTGGTGTGATGAAGCAGAGTTACTGTTATCACCCTGGACTTGATTATTTTCCAATAACAGCACGTCCACGAGTGTTTTGTTCCTATCATACCACAGCGATTTACCAACAATTGCAATTTTTAACCCATTAAAGAACAACGCACTATGTTTTCATCCATTTATAGTTACATTTACCTGTTGTGGAATGCCCACAAAACACTACAGTTCCTGTTATCAATTTATTGGATAAATGTGATTTGCTGGCTTTCAAAAGGGGTTCTTCAAGGGTTCATTGGATAATTAAGATTTCTCAGGTTCTGAAAAACAGTTCTTAAAGGGTTCCATGGATAAATAAGGGTTCATAGCTTCCATAAAATGTGTCATCAATGGTGTGTTAAGGATTCATTGGAAAAATAAGGGTTACTGGCCTCTGAAAAGGGTTATTCAAGGTTTTTTTTCAAGGATTCATCGTATATTTAAAGGTTCTTAGCTTCCAAAACAGGTTTATAACGGGTTCTTTAAGGGTTCATTGGATAATTAAGGATTCCTAGTTAAAACAAAGGTTCTTCAAGGGTTCTTCAAGGATTCATTGGATAAATAAGGCTTCCAAAATGGTTCTTTAAGGGTTTTTATGTGTTCATTGGATAATTAAGGGTTCTTAGTTTCCAGTAAATGTTCTAGGAGTGTAACATGTAGGGTCCTGCTGTGTTTGCATTGTGTGTTTTGAGGCAAGGCTCTGTGTTTTCATTTCCCTCAGCTGTAGGCCACATCAAACCCACTTTTCTAAGATTAGCATGCTGGAACCTGATTAGCTATGAAAGTCTGTTCTGCTAGTGATAAAACACTGTTTGGTTTTTGGTTCCAGGGTTCTGAACACATCTTCCCCAAACAAAAGCTCTTCTGTAGAGAGCGACTACATCCATGTCCTCAGAGGAGCCAAAATCCATGACTTATACATAAATATCTCCTTATACATAAATTTACACAAACTCAGGAAGTCTTGTATGATACAAACCTTTTTCAGAACTAACTGTTACTGAATAACATGCTTTAGGGTGAATAACTGAATAATAAGCCATGGCAGTGGCTCATATCAGGAATTGGGTCTTGGGTTTGATCCCTGGCTGAGAACTGGGATGTTAACCCAGAGCTCTAGGACTCTGTGCTTCTCGTACCACTGCCAAAATATTTAATCTGAAGGTGCTTCAGGCGTGTTACAGCCCTGCGCTGATTAGCGGCCCTGAAACATATAAATAAATCCTACAAAAAGCATCAGATTAGCACACTAAGCCTTCCTTTATCAGACTCTTCATCGTTGGCTCAGTTGCTAGAGATTGAAAGCTGGATGATTGATTGATATTATTATGAGGTTAATGCTAATGCCTTGATGTAACTGGAAGTGACACACCTCATGAAGCATTCTTATGTCACGAACAGCTTGAAATTTGTGACACATCATCACAGCAATAACAGAATGACTGAACCAGCAGTATGAGCTTTCATCACCTTCAAGATGATGTGCTCCAGAGGTTGGCTGCAGCTTCAGCTGTTTATGATCAGAACAGTAGACCTGATGAAAACCTGATGAAGAGATGTGCTGAGGAAATTTTGCAGCTATAAGAAAGAAATAGTTTTCTGCCATAAAATCACTTTTCTGTTGTGATATTAAAAATTTCTCTTTCTTTTTGTTGTTGTTGTTGTTGTTTTTTTTCAGGAGAGCCCTCCTTCTGCTCCTGTCAGTATGTTTCACTACGCTATCTGCAGAAGAACATTCACAAACTCAAGGTGAGCGGTCTGTCTCTCTCTCTCTCTCTCTCTCTCTCTCTCTCTCTCTCTCTCTCTCTCTCTCTCTCTCTCTGTCTCTCTCTCTCTCTGTCTGTCTGTCTTTCTCTGTTTCTCTGTCTGTCTGTCTCTCTCTCTCTCTATTTGTCTGTCTGTCTTTCTCTGTTTCTCTGTCTGCCTGTCTGTCTGCCTCTCTCTCTGTTTCTCTGTCTGTCTGTCTCTCTCTCTCTCTCTCTCTGTTTTTCTGTCTGTCTGTCTGTCTCTGAACACTGAAAGCAAGAAAGTCCAAGATGTTTGGTTGTCCATGTATGAAAGGTTATGAAGTCCTGCTATCTGTCTCGGCGTGTCTGCTCTTGCTCTGTGAGAGGTAGAATGCAGCTTGAATTCAGAGTGGCTTCCTCATCCATGGAAAATTGAGAGAGAGAGAGAGAGAGAGAGAGAGAGACACTCACACTGTAACCATAACAACACTCTTACCAGTCTAGCTTGCTCTCTAGATTAGATTTATCATTATCAATAATGCAGATGAAATAAAGATTGGTGTAACTCTGGTGATGAGGAGGTGGTTTGTCTTCGCTCTAGCTTTGAAGGTAGAGAATTTGAGCTTCTTATGAGACTTGACTGAGTTAAAGTGAGTGAAAGTCCCTCACACACTGCTGTTATTTTTAGTTGCAGCAACACTGGAATATTTCCCATTCAACATGATGTAAATCTCCTCATATTCACTCATTAACTCGCCAAGGCTCATTTTTCACCAACATTTTGTCCTCCATGTTTGTTTTTCTCGCTCGTCTACTAAATTGTGATCTGACTGGTCGGGAGATTAAAAAAAAAAGTGCTCGGTGAACTTATTTAAACCTCAGAAGATGCTGAGGAGGTTGGAGGTTGAAAAGGCAGCTTAAGTTGGTGAAGAAAGCACGGGTCGTCAGATTCCTCAGTGAGCAGAGAGAAACTCCTGCTCTACATCAGACACATTAATGAGTGTCCAGTCTGAGATAGAGGGGTAACAGGAAGTGGAGTGGAGGAGAGCCTCAGGCCTGTGTGTAGCAACGGTGAGGGAATGCAGTGTTTATAAAGACCAACTCGAACCGGCTGTGAGGACTCATTATGCTTCAAGAAAAAAAAAAAATACTGAGATTAAAAACAGTGTTTATGTAACCTCAATTTCCGCATGGTCGTTAACATTTATAGGAACAATAAAACATACTGAATGATAACGAGGCAGATATTGGAAAGTTAATGTGCAATGAAAATAATAATAATAATAACAATAATAATGATTAGAGATGGCATGATACCACTTTCTTTTCTGACACTGATACCGACACCGAAACCGATATCGATATCGATACACTTCAGGATTTTTCCTTTAAAAACAACACAAAACAATTAAGTTTCACTGCAAATATAAATAAATATAATAAAGCATAAATAGAATCAAATAATCCTAACAAAAATAATAAAATAAATCAAAAGTCTCTTTATATGTAAACGTTTACAGTTCCAAAAAAACTCAAGTCCAATTCCAGTTTTTTCATTTGTTACGGTATTGGATTGAATTTTGTTCTGTTTTTCTCCAGTATCCACTCAATCAGTGTTTTGCTGGTATAGAGTGCTGTAGGGATGAGGTATTTTTGTCGGCCAACCCAGACGTTAGCATCACCCTGGTTCCCTCGACAAAAGGACGATAGTATTTTTCCACTGGATTATTGCAGAAAATAAGCTCTGTGTCCAACAAAAGTTTATGATTCTTACACGTTTCGTTCATCAAGATAATCTTCACAAATGAACTCAACTTTTACGAATTTTGAAGCCTGAATACAATCGGCAGAAGTAAAATGCTGAAGGTAGGCTATAAACGAACGAAAATACTACAAATTGACAAATCTACAAGTTGGAAAGTTTGAGTTGGGATAGTTTGCAAGAGCATGAGCAACCGCTGTAGCCCCATTTAGCCACTTGTTAGCAACCGCCTTTTACAAGACACGTAAAAGCTTAACAAAATCATGAGTGGGTTATTACTGATGTATTTTATGTCGTCGAATAAAATGTGAAAATATCTTGAGCTTGTGTTAACCACAGACCTTCTTTTAGGCATTTAACCAAAAACCCATTTTAAAAAATCCCGTTGACTTTGGGACGATGGAACCGGAAGTGCAATAATGCTAACTCATTTCCGGGTTTTAGGACTCGTTCCTGCAGCACTCTACTGTTCTGGGTATTAGATTACTGCCATCTAAACAAACAAAGAGATAGTAACACTACAGGTCGCTGTACAAAAAAAATTTAAGAAATTTTTTTGGAAGAAAACATAGGACAGTTCAGGAATAAAAGTGTAACAATAGAGCAAGAATAGAGCAAAAAGGGATTGTAGAAGCAAAGGGAATGATGATACAAAATAACTGAGTCATTGGACAATAAATATAAAGAACATCAAATTAGTCTCTGAAAACATTTGGAAGAATGTCAGTGAGTGAAGCCCTTTGTTATGTTGAAGTGGTTTTTATGGGCTGCATGGTTTCTCGTTAATGCATGTCTTTGGAGTCACAGCTCTGAAAAACATATTGGATGAACTATACCTGAGGTCAAAGTTCACGGGGTCGGCCGTGTGGACCTGCCTGGGACGTGAGCTGTGATGCTTGTGAACATCATCAGTTAAATATGAGAGAAAAAGACAAGAGACGAGAAAACCAGTGATCCTGCTGGGACGGGAAAACCAGTGATACTGCTGGGACGGGAAAACCAGTGATACTGTTGGGACGGGAAAACCAGTGATACTGTTGGGACGGGAAAACCAGTGATACTGTTGGGACGGGAAAACCAGTGATACTGCTGGGACGGGAAAACCAGTGATCCTGCTGGGACGGGAAAACCAGTGATACTGCTGGGACGGGAAAACCAGTGATACTGCTGCGACGGGAAAACCAGTGATACTGTTGGGATGGGAAAACCAGTGATACTGCTGCGACGGGAAAACCAGTGATACTGTTGGGACGGGAAAACCAGTGATACTGCTGGGACGGCAAAACCAGTGATACTGCTGGGACGGGAAAACCAGTTATACTGCTGGGACGGGAAAACCAGTGATACTGCTGGGACGGGAAAACCAGTGATACTGTTGGGACGGGAAAACCAGTGATACTGCTGGGACGGGAAAACCAGTGATACTGCTGGGACGGGAAAACCAGTGATACTGCTGGGACGGGAAAACCAGTGATACTGTTGGGACGGGAAAACCAGTGATACTGACCAGTGATACTGTTGGGACGGGAAAACCAGTGATACTGTTGGGACGGGAAAACCAGTGATACTGACCAGTGATACTGTTGGGACGGGAAAACCAGTGATACTGTTGGGACGGGAAAACCAGTGATACTGTTGGGACGGGAAAACCAGTGATACTGCTGGGACGGGAAAACCAGTGATACTGTTGGGACGGGAAAACCAGTGATACTGCTGGGACGGGAAAACCAGTGATCCTGCTGGGACGGGAAAACCAGTGATACTGTTGGGACGGGAAAACCAGTGATACAGTTGGGACTGGAAAACCAGTGATCCTGCTGGGACGGGAAAACCAGTGATGCTGCTGGGACGGGAAAATCACTGATCCTTCTGTTTGACTAGACTGTATTTCTAGACTGTGTGCCACATGTACAAGCTTCCTGTAAGAGGACCTTTTCTCTAAATTTGCAACAAGCAGGAACCATGTCTTCAGTAGGCAGTAGAATTTGTTGTGTGCTTTGAAACTGATCAGGGCCCCAAAAGGGGATCAGGTAATAGATCCTACAGATACAAGTGTGTGTTAGCATTAAAAAAAAAACATCTCCAAGATCTCAGATCAGTGTCTAATCGTAGTAGTGTGTCTGGTGTTATAATACAGCATGAAGATATTTTAGTAGAAGCTTAATTAGTTCAATGTAGCATCAGGAAAGTCACTGGTATCGTTCTATGGTTCACCTTGTCGTACTAGACAACACCATGTCCTGGAGAATGGAAAAACCAGCACTGACTCCTGCTGTTGGGATTATTAGCCTGGATCTCATATTCACAAGCTGAGATGAATGAATTTAATCCTATCGCTGAAGGGAAGACCTAATCTGAGATCTATATTATTCCTTTGAAATGTCTAATTAATCTGGGTTAAGGTGTAGGTGCGAGAGCAGTGGACCAGCTCACACTGTGTTTCTGCAGCAGGCAGGAAACAGAGGAGCTTTGAACAGCTTGAGCATGTCAGAGCAGGGATCATGGAGGTCCAGTAGCAGGGCAAGGCATTTTCATTACAAATCCAGACATCAGGTTTTCTCGGATAACTCTTTCCCCTCGATCCCTGTGTTCTTTCCTGTTCTGAGAGAGAATACATGCTGTTTTACTGAAAAGAAACATGGGCCAAAATGCTGACTCACTCTTAAAGAAAGCACCCAGTGTCCTCTGTTTCTTTTTTTTGTGTGTGTCTTTTATCCTGGACAGATCAAGGATCCATGACCTGAGATCATGGATTGTGAGTAAGACTGAGATGTGATGTGATGTCCAGGATCCTGTTGTATTATGAAATTGTGCCCATTTCCTAGTTTTCATATAGGCATGGGGGTCATTTGTGTTTCAGATGTTCACAGATCTTTGATTAGGCAGCATTGGAAAACAAGGAATCATGAATCTTCTTTGTTTTCTCTGCTTCACGAATTCAAACCAGCTGTAGTCTGATACTACACATAGAAATAAATTGCCTGTTGCATGTTTGTATATATTGAACTCAAAACATTGCTTTAATATTTAATGGTTCACATACAAATGGAGTTCTGGACTTGCAACAGCTTCTTCTGTCTTTTGATCCAGTGGTTGGTCTAATACTAACCCTAACCCTCACGCTGACTTTACTAATTGCCATAACATTCCCAGGTTTGTCTGCATATGGGAAAACGTTTGCTGTCAAAGTGAGGATGAAGTACTAGATCTTGTCGTATGAGCTTGTCCAAATAGAAGTAGAGTTTGTGGGATCTGAATCAGTATGGTATAGAGGAAGTTTAGATCTTTGTGAAAACAGTTCTTGAAGAAACTTTCAGCCTGACTCTGAGGACTTTACCTTCTGCTCCTCTTTGTCATCCCTTCATCTGGACCACAGCTGTTCCTGATGGCGCTGTGCGAGGCCTTGGGGGTAAACTGATATCTGCGCAGCAGATACTGAAGCATATTGAGGGAAATCATGGGCAAAAAATGGCTGGGAGTTATTTATGCTATAGACAACATGCTTCTAGCACAGTTGCATAGCTGTACGTGGTTCAGTGTGCAAAATCCAATACGTGCTTGGGCCTAAATCACTTTTTCAATGTCTCTTTTTTGTCTTTTTGTCTTTCAGGTGTAGATCTTATTCTCCAGCTGGGCCTGTCCAGCCGCAGAGATGTCACCCACTCCTCTTGGATGACAACCTCACCCCACCTTATTTCTTCCCACCCATCTCTCTCTATCCTTCCCCCTGGGGTTGGGGTGACTCTGGACCATGATGCCATGATTGAAGCCCCTGTAGCGAGTGTCCTTCCTGCAGGCATGGGGAAGGAGTTTTCCCTGATAGTGAGCCTCAACTCCAAGCATGCCACCAATGCCTTCCTGTTCAGTGTGCGGGACGGAATGGACCGGCTCCAGTTTGGTCTGCAGCTTCTGCCCAATCGGGTGGTGGTATACACAGGTGACAAGGCATCCGTCTACTTCAGCTATGAAGCACAGGATGGACAGTGGCACTCGTTTGCTCTGGCGGTGCGTCCACGCTTGGTGTCATTTTTTGCCCAATGTGGGGGGCTACACTACAGTGAGGAGACACTGACCAGGCCGCGAATGGTGGTCTCAAATGGCCGGGTGGCCATCGGAAGGATAAGCTCCAGGGCGGCACAGTTTGAAGGCTCTCTATGCCAGCTGGAGATATATCCATCAGCGCAGGTCGCAGCACATTACTGTGACTATGTTAAAAAAAACTGCAGACTGGCAGACACTTTCCGATCTCCATTCCCTTCCACATCACCTTCCCTAATGTCCTCTACGACCTCCCCTCCTCCCTCTGAAATACACACACAAAACCCAGCCAACTTCACACTCAGGAACTCTATAGACAAAATTAACCCTACAACTGCATCCTTTTGGAATACACTGAGATCGAGTACCACTCGGACTGTTAGTCCACCTCCGAGCCCCTTCAGGCCAACGCACTCCCCAGATCTTAGAACTACTACGAGCACTGCTCCAAGTGAAGGTAGACACTATGAGGAGAACACTGAGGATCAGCGGCTGCTGGGAAGACCCCGTGCCACTCGGGCCACTCCGAACCTGACCTCTCACCACAGGAAGAACCAGCTGAGTAACGACAATGGCTCCCAACATCCAAATCTCTCAGAGCCTCAAATGAAGCTGAACGTTGCGACCTTATACAGGCAGCAAGGGTACAACAACCAGCTGGAACGTCTTGAGGAATATGGCGAGGAACGGACATACGACTCAGGGGTATACGGATACGACTATGGATTTGAGGATGGAGACTATTTTTTAGAATATGATGGTTTTGATGGTCTGAAAGGGGATCCAGGCCCTCCGGTGAGTGTCTCAGCCGTCATTTCATAGCTTATGTGTGTTTGTGTATGCAAGTCAAAGTGGTGTTTTTTAAAAACCTTCCAAAGGCAAGCAGGAGCAAAGTTCTGCATGAAAAATGAGCCAAACGGAAAAACATAAATATCCAAACTAAATTATTTTCTTTTTAGACGTTCTTGGACAGCTTTGAGTACTTGGCTGCATTTCTAAGAGCTTCCCTGAGTAAATCAGGGGAAGAAATGAATAGAAATGTTTGGCAGCTAGAGCTATAGATGCTGATTTAAGAAGCGAGACAGTCTTGTCCAAGTGTCTTTCCTTTTCACCTCTAGAGAAACTGAAACACAGCCAGTAGGGAAGGACAGCTGGTTTGTGCGGGGAATACTCTGAGATTTCTAAACAGATCATTTGGATTTAGTGATATCTCAAATTGGCCTTTGGAGATTTATTAGGTTGCTAGCCAGAGAGGTAGACCTTTTACAGTGGGGTACCAAGATTTTGCCCACTAACTTCATTGGGGTGGCACGACAGCTGAATACAAACCTGAATCCTTAGAAAATGACATAATGAGGCTCCCCCTATCTGTGCACGCATGTAAGGAACATTGTTTGTTGCCTAGCAAGCAACAAAAAAGTCAAAGCTAACAAAACATTAGACTATGAAGTACGCTAGGGTTACGGCTATATACTATAACAAGGGAAACAAAATAAGCGTGTAATGGTTTATCATTGGACTCTGTTGATTTCCTCGTGACCATTCCAGGTCACATGGACTGTAGGTCAATGGGGAAAGATAAGACATGTTTCCAGTCATACTAGCATTAACATTAGCATTAGCAGTAAACCAAAGCCAGGGACTGGATGACTTGCAGTAGGAGAGTCACATGTGATGTTTTATTCATATTTTAGATAGAATTTGATGAACGTTTGGAATAATCATTTCTTTTAGACGTGTCAGTTGTGTTAATGAGAGGATCCACACACACACACACACACACACACACACACACACACACACTTTTTTACATCCACACAGAAACTTATCTCTGAACCCACACATATTAACCTATGAATACACATATTTATTGCTTCATTTCTTAAGTTATCCCTTGAGCTGTAAGAGCAATTGATGCCTCAGAATTTCCATAGCAGACTCTCTCTTTGTGTGTATATGTGTGGGTTTATCTGTGTGTGTGTGTGTGTGTGTGTGTGTGTGTGTGTGTGATAATGAAACTGTGGAAAACAGCTGGCTCTGAAACATATCTGCTCTGGTGTTCGAGTAACTTTCTTTCCAGATGTTTACATCTACACACACACACACACATACACACACACACATACACACACACACACACACACACACATACACACACACACACCATTTGGTGTTGCCCTGATCCAATATTTTGACCATATTATCTAGTGATGGAAAGTTTGATTCATTTAAAAGAGTCGCTTCTTTCGAAGCATCAATTTCAGTGAATCGACTGATTCATTTTCACCTGGTCTGATCTAAAACCCATCTATTTACCAATCCAGCTAAAAGTATCACGCTATTTGGAGACATTTCTACCATACACGATAAGAATCAGAGGATTTCATTTCATTAACAAACTGCCACCAAAGCAGCCATGTTGCATTAAAAAAAAAAACCTTTATTTAAATTGTACAATTTGCATTTTACAATCCTAAAAATACAGAATTGTTTTTGAATGACCCTGCATCCAATCAAAATTATATCACGATTGATAATATATCATGTATATTTTTATATTGCCGTAGGCTAGTATAGCCAGTTAGCTTAGCACCTTTACTACAAGCTATCACACTAGCCTAACATCATAGTGGTTTATGAGATTGGCTGTAAGTTTTTATTTTGGTGGGGGTTTTTTTTTTCGGTTTTGTGTTTTTTAATTATTATTTTCTTTTAAATCTGGGGATCCTGGGATCAGTTCATTTACTGGTCGTGGTTTGAGTTTTTGTTTGTTTAGTCAGTCGTGGTCGACATCGATGACACTCGGTGTGAGTCAGTCGTGTCATTCATGGATTTAATTTGTGTTCATTGTTGTCTCGATTCGGCACGTTTCGATTTCCCAAATCTTGCACCGAGCGGATTAGTGTAATGTTACTGCGTGTTGTTTTGTGTTGCAATTTATCGAGGTTAAGTTGTTATCGTACTCGAATTTTTAAACCGGCAACACTAACATTTGTATAGAAGGCTACACAAGTATGATTCAGATGGACTGGTTCAAATGATTCATTAAAAAGAATCAGATCAGTAGAACGGTTCATTCACGAGCTGCGAGTATCACACAGAGCCGGGTGATATAAAGATATAATATCCATATCGTGATAAATGACTTTACAGTATGCTTTTCTTTGATATTGTGGATATCGTGATATACATTTAGTACGTTACTTCTTCTTTCTTTTTTTTTAATAATTAAAAAAAAACTGACGAGGCAGCTGATTTTTCACGGGGGAAATTGTACTCAAGTGTACAGATTTTCAGTGTTAAATAATTTCTATCGGTTTTTTTTTTACATAATTATTTTGGACTATATAGAATAAAATCCAATAATTTTGTAGACATTAAATGAAATATCATTAAACATTTTTTTAAATAGTTTTTCGTTTTTTTTTAATGTAACACTACGTTTTTGCTAGCTGTGATACACATTGTGTATCGTAGAAATGTTTTTGAGAATCGTGATATGATATTTGGGTCATATCACCACATTTTTATTTCTGTGGCACTGAACTAAATCCCATGTAGAAATGGCCAAAAATTGGAAAACTTTCTTAAAAAGACAATATTAGAAATAATGAAGTTTGTTAGACTTTATGCTTTATTTGAACTGGAAACGTCATGTGTAAATATTTATAGCCCGAGCCGAGCTCCGTTAAAGTGAGCTATATGGGAACCACATGCAGGTAGTAAATGCAGTAAAGAACTGAGAAGCAGACAACCTGCACCACATGACTGCTTTCAAGGAGTTCACTGCACTGCATTGCATTCATTAGTTTGTTGCTTTAACCCATTATATCGCATCTCGAGGAAAACTCGAGGAAAAGAATTAGATTTGTTGCGACTTGGTGGTGAAGTTTTCTGGAAGGAGAAATGTGTTTCTTTAACCTTATATGGAAGGAGTCTCCAGTGTCAGCGCTTTGTAACGGTCAGAGGTAAAGCTGTCGTAAAAACGTTACATTTTTACGACGTTTTCAGGACAGAGGACTTTACGCTTCTCTGCGGTTTCTCGATAACATGACGATCTGTGTCTTTCAAGAGAGAACAGAGAGGCTGGTGAGGGAACTAACGTTTATAGCTGCTACAACATAAGCGAGAACAGGAACTAACTTGTTTCGCGGATGTTCCACAACATTAAACGTAACCCTAAATGGATAAAAAGTGTGACGCATCGTTCTTTAATCAATAAGGATCATTAGTGTTGGCAGATTGCTGTGGTGTAACAGGAATAAAACACGCTGTTATGTGAAAATAATCAACTTCGGTGTGGTAACAGTAACTCAGATTTTTTCCTCACATATTAAATTGTTGACATATTATGGATATGTATATATATATATATGTGTGTGTGTGTGTGTGTGTGTGTGTGTGTGTGTGTGTATTAAAATACTGACTTTTCTATTATTTCTATGAATTGAGCAATGAGTAAAGAACCTATAAATGCAGATTCTCCTAGTTTCCGATCAAACAAACAATCCAAATGTGTAATTAAATCACACCGATGGTTAAATCACCAAGATTTCTGCGTCTTTATATCGATCTGCCATCTGTCCATCCGTAGTTCTGTTGTGGTCGTAATGACGGCTTTCTGTTCATCACGCTGTCAGTGTGTGAGTTGATTTGTATGAAATGAATAGTTTCTATAAAAGAGACACATTTTGGAACCGAGCCTGCGGCCTTATTCCAGCTTTAAACATATATCCGATGAGCTCTGCGTTAACGCAGAATTAATGCAGTGTTTTGTGGGGACGTTTCTGTGGTCGCGTGCCAAAAAAAAAAAAAAAACCTCAAAGTGGAAGCTGCGTTTTGGAAAAGTAAATTGTTGCTCTCGGCATTAAGAGACAACATCTGTCCCGTTTAGAAGGTAGCATGAAGACAGGGCTGTCCTGTAACGTTAATTATTATAGACAACTTTAAACTTTAAGGCAATCCCATTGTTCTAGTCTCTAATGTTTAAATATAATGTAGTAGTAAAAATGATCAGGTAATTATCATGTTATAGAACTGGAATATCAGCATAGGTCTGATAATGAGTATTAGTCGTGGTGATAGTGTGGTTAGCATACTTTTTTTTTTGTATCCTGCAAATGGATAATACTTATAAAGTATTTTAATTGTTTCAGTGAGATAAAAATGAAGATTTCTGAATGTTAATAGGAAGGTTTACCGAAATCTTTATAGCAGTCCGCTAACAGATAGTAGTAGCAGACGCTAAAGCAGTGGATCCAGTGTAACGTCTTTTTGTCCATACCCATAAGGAACAAGTAAGTAGTAAGTCATAAAGTAAGAAGTAAGGAATAAAACACTCCGTGTCATGCTGTTAAAGTAAGATAATCAACGACCAGGCGGTGTGATGAAGCAGAGTCACTCTTACCACCCAGAACTTAATGAGTGTATTGTATTGGAACATCCAAACACGTTTTTATTCTTCGTATACCGCAGAGGTTTGTCAAATTGCAATTTTGTTACTATAGAAACGATGAGATATTAATCTAAACGAGCGCATTAATATAAACCTGTGTTGGAAAATGAATCAACACCTTCTGACCAATCAGAATCGAGAATTCGACAGCGCCGTGGTATCAGTCAACGTGTTACACGTGATCTACACAGGATGTTACGCGACAGAGCAAACGACCGAGCGACACGTGAAAACGAAGAACGTTTTCTATACGATTTACACTCATTTGCTTTTGCCTCCAAGGTAATCAGTAATCAGATGCACGTCACGTGTTCGTATTGATGCTGGTGTAAGAGCTGATGTAGTCCATGATCTGTGGAAGCGGCGAATCAGAACTGACTGCACTGGTTAGCTAGCGTTAGCGTCGGAAACGGTGTGTTTTTGTAAGCTTTTATTCACAGAACTTGCTCGGTACGTCCACTATTTTTCCTCAATACTCAAATTCCTATGAGAAGACTAACGTTGAAGCAGCGTAAACTGAATTTTATCTAACTTCAAGGCTAACTTTTAGTGTTTAGGGTTAAAAACAGTAAGTTATCTATTTACTGTTTGGTTGATTAATAGATATTTTACCTTTGTCAATAAATACAGTTCTTGAAAAGGCGTGACAACGCTCCATTCCCCAGAGTGCACCACGGCCTACAGACATGGCCACCACGGACTACGAATCCCAGCAGACGTGTTGTGTGCCTGGTTTCAATCTCCTACACACTATAAATTAAATGTTTGTGCACATCTCGTCCAATACGACAGTCGGCTAACCGTGTAACGTAACGTTCAGCATTTTTACTGAAGTTGCCAGGCTTACTTTTCCAGGTTTTTCAGGTTCTGTTCATATTTGTTTTTTGTGTGTGGAAATTCCCAGGATGTTGATTCTGCCTCGCGTTCACACTCAACCCTTTTCCCGGACATCACCATTAAACTCCTGAGTAAAAGCGCGCGTTTCATAGGAGCTCAGGTTTCAGCTCGTTGTTCTCACTTTGTTTTAAGAACAGTACAGTGCGGGACAGGACAGGAGACGGGTTAGTAGTGAAGAGCGAAGCAGACATGTCTGCAGGCCAGGGAGGGTTTACGGGTCACAGGCACGTTTTCCTCCTGAAAGAGCGAGAGAAACACAGACTCGGCCTGGAAAACACGAGGTTTCACTTACGCCGTGCATCTTATTTCCCCAAGCAGACTATTGTACAATGTAAGAGAAGCTCTTTCAGTACGCGCTGGCTAGTTCTTCTGTCTTTTCGCCTCTCATCTCATGTCTCCGTTGTCTTGCAGGGTTCTCCCGGTCCCCCCGGTCTCCCTGGGCCAACTGGAAAGAGAGGACCACGGGTAAGATCCTCCCTTTTTTTCTCATCCTCGTTTTTGTTCTGTTGTGCTTAATTAAGTTGAAGGTGTTGATTGATTTTCTGTAACAAATCACGGGTTTATATTGTATGTACTCGTTTATACACTCACGACTTACACGAGGACTTGTTGATGTGGTGAAGTTTGACGTAAGGAGACGTTTATTTCACATTTAACATGGACGGAGTCTCCAAGCTCCAAGTCTCTCCAAGTCTTATTAAGTTGGAGAGAAAACAGAAAGGCTGGTGAGGGAACGACTGTTTATAGCCCCTATAACGTAACTAACAGACGAACAAACAGGAGGGGGGGGGATTTCCATAAATTTTGGTGTTTTATGTTAAATTATTTTTATAAATCTGCTGAAAAATTCAGGAAATACAGCACTACATACAGTCAGCTCCAGAATTATTGGAACCCTTGGTAAGGATGAGTAAACATAGGAAGCCATTTTTCCCCTTATTTTTACTCATCCTTACCAAGGGTGCCAATAATTCCGGAGCTGACTGTATGTAGGGCTCCACTGAGGATTATTTCGATCGTCTTGTGTAAAGTGTGTGAGAAGAACGGCGTGATAAACTTCAGTGTAATAAACTGGTCATTTTTTGTTGTTGTTGTTGTTGTTGATATTTATGATATTTTTAGCCGATTTATACAGATAATTTAACTTAAAACACCAAAATTTACCTCACAAACTTTTATCTCTAATGAATTTGCACCCAGTCTGTGAAAAAAGTGGTCTAAAACTGACAGGAACTCTCTCACATGGACCGGATTGGATTGGTGAAGGCAACCGAGTGTTGGAGAAAAACAGACATGTGACACACACTTAGTGTTCTTCAGAGTTCGCCGAGGAGAGTGAAACATCTGCTCCATCAGATAAAGATGAGAAGTGAGACGCAGATTGTTTAGGTTTCCCACAGTTCACCAGTAAAACGTCTGGCAGAGCTCACGAGACTTTCGCTGTCTTTCTCTTTTTTTTTTTTTTTTTACACTCGATTGTCTTAAACATGGTATATAGAGCCTTCCATATTCTCACACACTTCACTTCCAAGTATGTGTGTGTGTATGTGCATGTGTGTATGTTAGACGAAGAGAGGGAGACGAGTGTGTTACAGATGTGCATGAGAGCATGCATTCCTGTGGCATGCTAGCACACACACACACACACACACACACACACACACACACACACACACACACACACACATTTAACCCATGAGCTGAGATCACTGCTGTCGTGCGAGCTGTGACACAATGCAGTGTAATATAAATCACAGCCATGAACTCATGGGAACTGCGTTACCTTTCTCAGTGTAGCGAGTGTGTGTATATCGTATCGTATTAACAAAAAAACTTTGTAAAAGAAAAAGTGTTTATAATGTTCGGTGCAAAGCAGAAGGCCCTTGTGAAAACAAACAGAACCCAAAATGGCGCACTTATCCGTCTGTTCATACCAGCAAGTGACAAATCACCCATATCGCCTGAGGTCTAGCGCTTGTTGTGTGTACGGTCAGCAGAAGCACCGTTAATCTCTGCTACTTCCTTCCAAGCTTTATTTTTCTTTGTAATGTCTCACACACATTTAAGGAAAGGTCCTGAATGACAGGATAAGACAAAAGCCCTATTCGGACGGGATTAGTTTTAATAGTGGTTAGAGTTTCCTCTCGTTCTCCAAGTCGCTCGCTAGGCGAGCGACGGACTCGAACACTTCCGCATTCCACTGCGCGCTTTCCAGCGCTATTCAAAAACTCTCCGATGGACATTTCATTCATAAAAACTCACGTGTTGTTTACCTCTGCCATGTGCTTTTTGTTTTCGTTCACGTCATGTCTCCGCCTCCTTAATTCTCATTGGTTCTTGTTCATTTAATGTGATTATCGTTTCCAGGTGTGTTTGATTTGGTGTATGATTGATGTGTGTTTAAATACGCCACTCCGTTTCCGCTTTGGCACGGAGTATTAGTTTATCATAGTATTGTTAATCATAGTTTAGTTTATCATAGTTTAGTTTGTTAGACTTTAGATGTGTTTAACCGTGCGCTTTGTTCCGGTGATTCCCAGATCACTACTCTCGTTTGACTACAGCCTGGATTATAGTTTGTTTTGGTTCGTGGTATGGATTCTTATATTTGGAATAAACTTTTCTGCATTTACTGACGTCTCCCCAGCGCATGCATCCTGACTCCCTCTTCCGTCCAACACGTCTGTGTTACGTAACAGAATACTCCGCCTAAAATGGATGCAGCGGGGAAATCTTGGACCGGCCACACTGAATTTTTCGTTCCTCCCTTCAATTCAGTGTCCTTTGAACAATGGACGTTTATTATTATCCCGGAGGCATGTGATGGCTTCTCCATGTGGCCTCAATGTTTTTTATGGAAGGCCCAAATGTATTTTCTCAGTGTAAAGGATCCCTTGCCCACCGAAGAACAGTGGTTAAGGTTCCTCCTGTCCCACCTGGTCGGTTCTGCCCGTCAGTGGGCGGAGCTTCACCTTGCCAGTGGGTCCACCAGGATCTCTTCGGTTTCTGGCTTTGTGGATCTACTGGTTCAGGTATTTGGCAGCCCAGAATTCATGGCCGACCTCAGGACATTCCTGGGGAAGGACCGTCTGGGCCATCGGTCCAGCCAGTCATTCCTGGAGTATTACGAGAGGAAGCAGGCTAATATGGTGGCCTGCACCTCTCAGCCCCAGTCTCAGGAGTGCGCAACCGAGGGCTGCACCCGACCAGCCATTCTCCAGTGCCCCACCTGCAGGAAACAGGAAGGAAGGAGCAGCTACTTCTGCTCACAAACCTGTTTTAAGGGCAGCTGGCGAGCACACAAACATCTCCACAGGCGGGCAACCCCAGAGCTCCAGCCGGAGGCCCAGCAGGAGGTCTCCACAGCAGAGCTGCCCCTGGAGGTTAACGTGGCGACCTCCAGCCCTGAGCTCCAGCCGGAGGCCCAGCAGGAGGTCTCCACAGTGGAGCTGCCCCTGGAGGTTAATGTGGCGACCTCCAGCCCCGAGCTCCAGCAGGAGACCCAGCAGGAGGTCTCAACAGTGGAGCTGCCCCTGGAGGTTAACGTGGCGACCTCCAGCCCCGAGCTCCAGCAGGAGGCCCAGCAGAAGGTCTCCACAGCAGAGCTGTTCAAGGAGGTTAACGTGGCGACCTCCAGCCCCGAGCTCCAGCCGGAGGCCCAGCAGGAGGTCTCCACAGCGGAGCTGCCCCTGGAGGTTAACGTGGCGACCTCCAGCCCCGAGCTCCAGCCAGAGGCCCAGCAGGAGGTCTCCACAGCGGAGCTGCCCCTGGAGGTTAACGTGGCGACCTCCAGCCCCAAGCTCCAGCAGGAGGCCCAGCAGGAGTTCTCCACAGCGGAGCTGCCCCTGGAGGTTAATGTGGCGACCTCCAGCCCCGAGCTCCAGCAGGAGGTCTCCTCAGGGGAGCTGCTCAAGGAGGTTAACAAGGCGACCTCCAGCCCCGAGAAGCAGCCACCAGAGGTTCTAGAAGAAACCTCCACTCCTGCCCTGTCCATGTCTGGGGTCCATGGGATGACCTCTTCTCAAGCTAGTCCAAGTCCATGTCCAAGTCCATTTACAGGTTCCTGCCCTAATCATAGTCCAAGTCCAGGTTCCGACCCAGTTCCTAGTTCAGTTCCAAGTCCAGTTCCTGATTTCGTAGCTAGCTACATAGGTTTAGTTTCTGGATATGTGTTTGCTCTCCTTCTCAGTTCGGAGGCTGATTTGACTCTCAGCTCCGCTTCCAACCCAGCTCACTCCTCTGTCTCCTCCTCTGTATCCAACCCAGTTCACTCCTCTGTCTCCTCCTCTGTCTCCAGCCCTGTCTCCAATTTAATTTCCAATGCTGTTTCCAACCAAGTTTTTGATTTTGTCTATGGTTTTCGGTTTAACCGAGTTCTCTGTTCTGTTTCCAGGTCTTTCTCGAAGCCTGTTTCCAGGTCTTTCTCGAAGCCTGTTTCCAGGTCTATCTCAAAGTCTGTTTCCAAGTCTGTCTCGAAGTCTGTTTCCAAGTCTGTCTCGAAGTCTGTTTCCAAGTCTCTCTCGAAGTCTGTTTCCAAGTCTGTATCTGATCCAGGTGCCAAAGCTGTTCCTGATCCGGGTTCCAGAGCTGATTCTGATTCAGGTGCGAGAGCTGATTCCGATCCTGGTTCCAGAGCTGACTCCGATCCTGCTTCCAGGCCCAGCACCAGGTCACGTGCAGCTCCGAGATCCAGGCCCAGCACCAGGTCACCCGCAGCTCTGAGAGCCAGGCCCAGCACCAGGTCACGCGCAGCTCCGAGATCCAGACCAGGCATTCGACCAAGTTCTCGACCAAGTCCGAAGGGACAGCCCGACACGCTCTGCTCTGGCCTCAGGACACTGGACATCGCCAGCCTCGGGTCCTGGGGGGCAGATGTTATGAGCCTGCCCAGGGGCCCGGGTCTGCCAGAACGGTCAGAACTTTCTTTGGGGGGGGGGGGGGGGGGGGCTCTGTTTGGGGTTCCTCTCATTCTCCAAGTCGCTCGCTAGGCGAGTGACGGACTCGAACACTTCCGCATTCCACTGCGTGCTTTCCAGCGCTATTCAAAAACTGACATTTCATTCATAAAAACTCACGTGTTGTTTACCTCTGCCATGTGCTTTTTGTTTTCGTTCACGTCATGTCTCCGCCTCCTTAATTCTCATTGGTTCTTGTTCATTTAATGTGATTATCGTTTCCAGGTGTGTTTGATTTGGTGTATGATTGATGTGTGTTTAAATACGCCACTCCGTTTCCGCTTCGGCGCGGAGTATTAGTTTATCATAGTATTGTTAATCATAGTTTAGTTTGTTAGAGTTTAGATGTGTTTAACCGTGCGCTTTGTTCCGGTGATTCCCAGATCACTACTCTCATTTGACTACAGCCTGGATTATAGTTTGTTTTGGTTTGTGGTATGGATTCTTATATTTGGAATAAACTTTTCTGCATTTACTGACGTCTCCCCAGCGCATGCATCCTGACTCCCTCTTCCGTCCAACACGTCTGTGTTACGTAACAATAGTAATAATTTCCAGAGCTTCTCTGTGATTTTAATCCCGTACGTACCGGTCATGCCGTGTTCTACCTTCCATAAAACGGCCTATAAAAATAACCCCGAACACGGGGCTCACGCGATGGGCCGTCAGCACGTACACGACGAAGACACGCCCATCTCTGCGATTTCTACAGAAATCGCTAATCCCGCGCGATAAAGTCACGATAAATACCACAGTAACGATTCATTTACAGGCGTACATCCAGAAAACTAATCCCGTCTGAATAGAGCTAAAGTCTTCCAGGCAGGGACTACAGTGTAGGAACATCGGGCCACACACACCATAGAATCATTCGCGCATTCATACTGTATGATTGCATTTGTCACTTCTTTACAGGGTCGTTACCTAATTTGCATAGAATTGAGAAAATCTTAATTAACCTCTATGTTGAATGTTGTTGAAAATGGTGAGTAAGGGGGAAAAAAAGTGTTGTTGTTTTGTTTTTTGGAGGCTAACAGCGAAACTTGAGTGTTATCTCTTATATTTGAGATTGCTACATTTTTTTTGTCCTATTGAACTCCATTATATGTAACTGTGCTAGCAGTACCAGTAACCATAACAACCAAGAAATAACGTGGTTCGGAGTGGACTTTTCTGTTGTTCTGTTATTCCTCAGCTCCACAGTGGACCTGAACCCAATAATCACTACGCTGAAGCCATCTGCATGCTTTAGTGAGTCTGACCTGAAATAACTCTGGCTGTCTAAAGGCCTCGGTTGTTGTGGTGCCAGAATGTGGTGTTCCACTCGAGGTGATCCCTGATTGGGGTTCCTGTGCACCTGCTGAGTTAAACCTAGACTGGCTAGCAAAGAAAAACTGAAAAGTGTTTGCACTTTAAAAAGATGTGTATGCTGGCAGATGGATATAGTGAACGATAACGGATGATAGATATAGTTGTTGTTCCCAATTCTTAAAATGCAGTCAGAGTAATCAAGGGGAGTGGAGGAAAGAAAAAAACGAGGGCAGACAGGTGCAGTAGGGAAGGTAAGGAAACGATAAGGAAGCGTAAATTTCCAGTGCAACTTTCTGTTTCCGTATACAGTTTATTCGCTGTGTGTATTGTGTACTGCTGCATGTCTCCGTCTGTCTGTGCAGGTGTGTGTGTAAATTTGTGAGTATGTGTGTGTGTGTGTGTGTGTGTGTGTGCTGCTACTTAGACCTGCCTATAACTCAAATGGTAGAAGATAAGATCACGCTCAGAGAGAGGCTGATGTCATATGGATGAGTAATCATCAGCATGCTTATTATCGCTCTCTCTCTCTCTCTCTCTCTCTCTCTCTCTCTCTCTCTCTCTCTCTCTCTCTCTCTCACACACACCTGCAGGGTCCTCCTGGTCCTCATGGGATTCCCGGCCCTCCTGGATTACCTGGCCCCAAGGTGAGTCCTCCGACACAGGGTCATTAACTTCACAATGATTGGGTCCTGGACATGATAAAGCACATGCGGTTTCTGAAATGCTCATTTCCTGAAGGTTCTTCGGAGTTCAGGTGGAATCGGGGCATTAGGCTTTTCAGAGAGCAGCACAATGAAACTGGAGCTCGAATTCTCCAGGAGTGTGTGTTTGAGGAATAGTTTTCAGGGTTTCTGCTCACTAGCAGATGCATGGCTAGGAATTCTGGTCTTCCCATCCCCCGGTACAGCTTCAGGTCTAATAGTTAGCAACACAGCTCTATGCTAATGCTAGGTGATATCGGATCAACACTACTACCGTCATGTTAATCTGGAAATGCATTCAACCTGCAGTTCAAAGAATAAACCATGGACCAACCCCCTTTTTTTGGGGTGGGGGGGTGGGGTGTTGGAAGGGGCATTTAGTCAGAGTTACCGTTACCATGGTGCTGTTCTCCAATTCTCGATTCTGATCAGGTTGAAAAGTGTTGACTAGTTTCCCGTAGTATCACAAGTTTATATTAACGCGCTCGTTCTACATCGATATATCGTATCGTTTCTATAGTAACCGCTCCACATAAACGGATTAAAAACGGTGATGAAGTTTTCTGTGAGAAGGTCGTAAGGTTTATCGAACGTTTATGTAAGGAGTCTCCAGTGTCAGCGCTTTGTAAAAGCTGTAACTTTAAGGTTTCAGAGTTTTCCACGTTGTCTTATTAACTTCAAGGGAGAGAAAAAAGAGAGGGCTGGTGAGGGAACGACTGTTTATAGCTGCTATAACGTAAGTGAGAAACAGGAACTACCTTGTTTCTCAACATTCAATGTAACTATAAACGGATAAAAAGTTCTTTAATAATTGAAAAAAAATTAATCGTTGGTAAATTGCTGTGGTGTAAGAGGAGTAAATCACTTGTGGATGCTCTGTCATGGGAAAAGTGACCCTGCTTCATCATACCACCCTGTCGTTGATTATTTTCCTATAACAGTGTGTGATATACAGGTGCATCTCAATGAATTAGAATGTTGTGGAAAAGTTCATTTATTTCAGTAACTCAACTCAAATTGTGAAACTCGTGTATTAAACAAATTCAATGCACACAGACTGAAGTAGTTTAAGTCTTTGGTTCTTTTAATTGTGATGATTTTGGCTCACATTTAACAAAAACCCACCAATTCACTATCTCAACAAATTAGAATATGGTGACATGCTAATCAGCTAATCAACTAAAAACACCTGCAAAGGTTTCCTGAGCCTTCAAAATGGTCTCTCAGTTTGGTTCACTAGGTAAGCCACAAGCATTCATTGCCAAAGAAGCTGGCTGTTCACAGAGTGCTGTATCCAAGCATGTTAACAGAAAGTTGAGTGGAAGGAAAAAGTGTGGAAGAAAAAGATGCACAACCAACCGAGAGAACCGCAGCCTTATGAGGATTGTCAAGCAAAATCGATTCAAGAATTTGAGTGAACTTCACAAGGAATGGACTGAGGCTGAGGTCAAGGCATCAAGAGCCACCACACACAGACTTGTCAAGGAATTTGGCTACAGTTGTCGTATTCCTCTTGTTAAGCCACTCCTGAACCACAGACAACGTCAGAGGCGTCTTACCTGGGCTAAGGAGAAGAAGAACTGGACTGTTGCCCAGTGGTCCAAAGTCCTCTTTTCAGATGAGAGCAAGTTTTGTATTTCATTTGGAAACCAAGGTCCTAGAGTCTGGAGGAAGGGTGGAGAAGCTCATAGCCCAAGCTGCTTGAAGTCCAGTGTTAAGTTTCCACAGTCTGTGATGATTTGGGGTGCAATGTCATCTGCTGGTGTTGGTCCATTGTGTTTTTTGAAAACCAAAGTCACTGCACCCATTTACCAAGAAATTTTGGAGCACTTCATGCTTCCTTCTGCTGACCAGCTTTTTGAAGATGCTGATGTCATTTTCCAGCAGGATTTGGCACCTGCCCACACTGCCAAAAGCACCAAAAGTTGGTTAAATGACCATGGTGTTGGTGTGCTTGACTGGCCAGCAAACTCACCACACCTGAACCCCATAGAGAATCTATGGGGTATTGTCAAGAGGAAAATGAGAAACAAGAGACCAAAAAATGCAGATGAGCTGAAGGCCACTGTCAAAGAAACCTGGGCTTCCATACCACCTCAGCAGTGCCACAAACTGATCACCTCCATGCCACGCCGAATTGAGGCAGTAATTAAAGCAAAAGGAGCCCCTACCAAGTATTGAGTACATGTACAGTAAATGAACATACTTTCCAGAAGGCCAACAATTCACTAAAATGTTTTTTTATTGGTCTTATGAAGTATTCTAATTTGTTGAGATAGTGAATTGGTGGGTTTTTGTTAAATGTGAGCCAAAATCATCACAATTAAAGAACCAAAGACTTAAACTACTTCAGTCTGTGTGCATTGAATTTATTTAATACACGAGTTTCACAGTTTGAGTTGAATTACTGAAATAAAATAATTAAAAATAACTTTTCCACGACATTCTAATTTATTGAGATGCACCTGTATATATATATATATATATATATATATATATATATATATATATATATATATATATATATATATATATATATATAGAGAGAGAGAGAGAGAGAGAGAGAGAATGAGTGTTGGCCGGTAGCTGGAGATGTGGGTGTAATGTTCATTAATCCTGGGAGAGATGATGTGAGATGAGATTGTGGAGAGGAAATGTGTGTGTGTGTGTGTGTGTGTGTGTGTGTGTGTGTGTCGTTCCCCAGAGCTCTGCTGTGACTCACAGGCATCTTCATAAAGGAGGATTTTATGTTCAAAACCCATGAAGAGGTCAGAACAAATTGTGAGCAAAATCACTGGACTTACATTTAGCACATGAACTTTAAAAAAAAAAAAAGATTTTATTGCGTTCATGTTGGAAAGCTTGCGTTCATCCTAATCCCGTGTGCCTTCCTCAAGCTACGTTAGCAAACAAATTTAGCGTGGAATTTAATCATCATGCGATCAGTCGTAAATACTGAACCATTTTCCCCCAGCGCGTTATTAAGAGTGGTAGTGGTGAGAGCAGTAAGAAGAATTTTGTTGATTATTTGTATGATCGATTTTAAATCGCACTCCGCCTACAGCACACTAGATAAAGTGTGATCCCTTTTGGTTTGGCCTGGTGTAAAAGTCCCCCGCGCGCACTCCGGTTTCACCCTCTGGCCACTTTCCAGCCGCTGAAGCCGTACGTCTGTGGAGAACATGCTGGGGATCGTCCATCGTCGGCCATAACACGATGGGAAGAGCATACGGGCTGTGAGTTAGCACTGAAATTAAAGAAAGGGTTTAGAGAACGACTTGAAATGTTTGATGTCCATGGTGTGATGATACGGGACAGGGTATTTTATTTGGACGAGGACTTTTAGTACTATATTGTTTTCTTTGTAGTAATGACAGAAGAAAATAACCTTTAATAAAGTAGCTGATAAATTATAGTTCTATAACATATATGTCTAATCTAGTCAAGTCAGGTAGAATTTATTTATAGAGTTCAAACCCCGATGATGATGCCGCCGCCAAATGAGGCCGGGTGTCGAAATTTGGCCGTGCTCTCTGGGTGGGAGGGGCATACTCTTTCTCCCCTCCCAAATCACATCAACACTAGCCAATCCTGGGCCTCTCAGAGCTCACGTATGTGGAAGAGGGCGGATAGCGTTTTCCTCCAGCAGCGTGGAGCAGCAGTTCGTACAGACGGCGGTTGTTCGTCTTCACGTGTCTCAGAGGAAGCACATGTTAGCCTTCACCCTCCCCTCCCTCAACTGTACGATTAACCAAAGTTCACAGTAGAGAGTCTCCTAATGTGCAGAGTTACACAAACTCGAGCATAACTGGACTTTCATGAACATGACATTTTTTGGGTTAAAAAAAATAAAAATAAAAAAATAAAAATCTCCCCCATTTGTTCACCTGCTGTTTTTCATCCACCAGCCAGCTCTCTATAATACAACAACATCTACTAACATCGGCATGTTTTCAAACTGCTGCTCCTGCTGCATCACAGGGCCGTGTAACACACTCGGAGGAAAGCGCTATCCGCCCTCTTCCGCATACACAATACACTCACAGATGCCTACGGTTGACTTGCGTCTCTGTGATTGACAGGGGAGAGAGAGTATGCTCCTCCCACCATGAGAGCTCTGCCAGTTTTCCTCCCTTGACTCCCGGTCTCGTCAGGATTCAAACCCGGGATTTCTGGACGGTAGGGGGAACGATTTCCTGTCGGGAGCCTTTTTGCGAGCTGAATGACTTTGTACACCATTTGAAATGAACAGTGCCGACCGAGTGCTGAATGGAAATCGTAATGAATTCACCGTGACGTGTTTATTTCACTCTGAAGGTGTTCGTACTGCCCAGTTTGCTTCATATTTCATTAATGGTGTTGAGAATTTATTGTATTCGCTTGTGAAGCTTCCTCTGCTCCTATCCTGTCCTGTCAGCAGCTACATCTTTACACACACACACACACACACACACACACACACACACACACACACACACACACACACACACATCGTTTATGATAGCACGTTATGTTACGTACAAAATTGGACGAGAGTCAATGTTTTGATGTGTGTGGCAGCGTGTGCTGGCAGATCTCACATATTTCTCCTATAGAGCTCCACTTTCCATCCTGTGTGTGTGTGTGTGTGTGTGTGTGTGTGTGTGTGTGTGTGTGTGTGTGTGTGTGTGCTGCTTTATAGAGTGCTGTGATTAGATCAGGACCCAGATGTTACACTGAACCATCAACAAGAACAGGAGCGATGAGTCTGACAGATATATTTTTCATTCCAGTGGAAAATCTGAGCACCTTTAGTTTGACTTCTGTTTCTGTGTGTGAACCTTATACCTCATGTTCTCTTTCTCACACACACACACACACACACACACACACACACACACTTATCCATGGTATAGCCTGGAGGTAAAGCGACATCACTGATTTTCCATCTTGGCAGCAGATTATTTTATTTTTTGCTCTCGAGCGTGTGCTGAGACTCGTACAGAACGTCACGTATATCCTTCTGACGTGATCGTGATCGCACTGTGCCAATTCATTAGCCTTTTAATGATATCTGTTAGTGCTGTAAGACTGCAGTGCGTCCTGCCAAAGTTAAAGAAAAGCTCAGTTAATAGCTTTGTATAACTTTGTTTAGGACAGACGTGTTGCTTCTCACGACAAGCGGGCGTTCGCGTCGTTTTAAAATTCTCTCGCGCGTCGTTTCTAATGTCTTTTTCCTCTGTAGATTTGCTGAGCTTCAGGATAGTATTGTGTGTGTGTGTGTGTGTGTGTGTGTGTGTGTGTGTGTGTGTGTGTGTGTGTGTGTGTGTGTGAGGTCATGTGATACGGTATCTCGATGCTCATTGGTCACAGTGAGTGACGAGGAATACTTCGTGAAATGAATTGAGATGAACTGCAGCTTATACAAGAGAAGGAACGATCTAAACAAATGTAAGCTCGGTAAATACAATAGTGTGTGTTGAATCTAATAATAATAAAGACAGCTGATGCTCTTAGACTAAACCTTTTTGGATTAAAACTTATTGATCCGTTATTAATCCTTAACAGTTCCGGATCGCTTTTTTGCTCTAGTTTGGATGGAATCTTTTGCAAATCGATGCGTGTTCACTCTTTAATTAGGCGATATAAGAAGTGAAGAAGCTGGTAAAGTTCCCATGATTGTAGACAGCGCCAAGCTGGTGGTTTTAGCGTAGCATGTGACTCAGCTGTGATGGGAAATTGTTTTGTAACCGCAGTCATCACTGTAACCGTGATCATTTCACCATCACACAGTTTAGTGACTAGTTCCCACATGGCTGCATGGTGTTGCATTTTATTTCTACGCTGATAACTAGGGGGTGTTCGTATCAACTCAGGCTTCGTATCAGACGATTTCAGTTGGACTGAATCTGATACGATGTGATTTGATTCTTAAAGCCACGATCTGATATTTGACGATACCACTGAATCTGCTACGACACGATTTCTATTTTGATTCATGACCCAGTGATTTCACATTTGAAGGTACGTTCACGCATGCAGCGACGGAGCGACCGGAGACCGTTCATTTTCAGTGAGAGCCGGTGACTTCCGGCCACATGAGCGACAGCGACCGTTGGCGCCTAGATGTGGGCGTGTCCAGTGACACGACAAAGATGAGAAACTTCATGCAAATTTGGAGCGACCTGTTGCAGCGACTTCCACTGGGAGCGAAGACGGTAGAGCGCACGTGATCCGTGATCCGCCATGAATTGCCACCCACTGATAAATGTTACTATGGCAACAAGTAGTAGGAACGACTAGTGGCGATTTCGTAGTACAGCGACTGGCGACTTTCAGCGATAAAATCGATGTGTGTGTGAACGTTCCTTGATGATGCCCTTAAATCTGCTACGATACGATACGATACGATACGATTTTGCTTCATAAGGCAACGGTTCTGCTGTGAATTCATGAATAATGATGAGGAGGACGTAGAGAAGGACTGTTTTAAAAGTAGCAGTAGAGTTACGGGAAAATCAGCTTGCTAGCATGTTTACATGTCAGCTTTTGCACCGATCCAAATGGTCCCTGCTCTCTGTTCCCGCTGCAAAATATCAAAATCTTTCTCTTTGCTGATAATAAAATAAACACGTGCTAAGTGTGGGAGGATAAACGATCGTATTCTTTGTCAGATGGCTTTAAAAACGTAGGACGTGTGCTGCTTCTCGGTACATGAGTGGGCTAAGTGTCGGCTTGGGGTTTGCTCTTCCACCCAGAAGCTGATAAAGCCTCTCACATTCAGTGGACATGATTGAGCATCTTCACCCACAGCTGTACCTCTGACATGAGTCATCGCTCGCCTCTCCCGGATTCGGAAGGGGGGGGGGGGGGGGGGGCACAGTGCTGCATCGCTCCGATCGCTGATCCCTCCATCCTGTGAGCTAAAAGTAGATATAAAGAGACGATGCTGAACAAAACAGGGTGCTGAAAGCTGTGAAGACGTTACACTGGGGTGTGTTATGAAGACATGCCTGGAACCATAAAACAGCTGACATCTGCTCTCGGGGCTGTTGACATAAGTTTTAGAGTGTGAAACTAACACACAGAACTTTCTACAGCTGGAGACGTTCATGGGGTCAACGCATAGCTGGTTAGGCGCTAGCTGAAAAACGACGTGCTAGCTGTGTTCTGCTTTATTTTGAATCATTTTTTAACGCTTAGTCTACAAAAACACGCATTTAATCAGGGTTTTAAACCATCTCTGGCAACGCTCTCAAGTGGTTTTTCTTTCCCTGACAATGGCTGCGTTTTGCTTTGTGACAGGATTCAAAGAATTAGCAAATACAAAATATCTCCTCCAAAATTAGATTTCGGGAAAAAATACTTACACACAAATAATTTCCTCACCCTTGATTAGCTAGATAAAGAAAAGATGATCTTAAACAAGACAAGTTTCTTTTGCTAGCTGCTAATATTTTTGCTAGCAAAGCAGCAGAAAGCAAGGATCAGTCACATTGCTAATTTGCTTTTGTCCATTTCTCTTCATTGAAAATTTCTGTTCAACATTTCACACACAAAAAAAAATGAAAACGTGTAAACAGTAAACAACAGGAGGAAGTGTCGAGTTTTTTTTTTTCTTTTCTAGAACGTTTGTAGCTAACGATGTGGCTGATTTGAAGAACCTTCATCGTGAAATCCTGTTCGGTCGTTCGTTTTCGTGAGTAAAACTGAGACGAGTGGCTCAATTTGTGAGATCATGGAGAGTCTTTGAGAGAGCGGTTGTGTGATCTGTTTCTAAACCTCGTCGTCCCGTTTTAGCTCGGCATGTTGAGAATGGAGAGGTGACAGAAAAAGGAGAAACGTCTTTATTTAGCCAGACACGCCCGGATTAGAGGCGGTAGCTGTGCAAGAACACGAGTTAAACCCGTGTTTCTGCTGCGAGGAGGAAAGAAACTAGTTGTTCACTTCCTCTGCTACAAATCCTTTTTGGCAAATTAATGATGCAGGTTTTTCAGAGTTGCTGCTTTTCGGATGTAACAGTAAAAATATCACATCATGATACTCAAAGATCCAGTATTTCTGTGGTACATGATGTGCATCAGGATAAATAGGCTTTAAAAATTAAAGTAAAAAGTAAAAAGTCCTAATAAAAAGTCCTTTTAATTTATTTAAATAAATGTAATTAAGTCATTTATTTATATCTTCTTCTTTTCCTTTCGGCTGTTCCCTTCAGGGGTCGCCACAGCGAATCATCTGCCTCCATCTAGCCCTATCCCCTGCATCCTCTTCTCTCAGACCGACTACCTTCATGTCCTCCTTCACTACATCCATAAACCTCCTCTTTGGTCTTCCTCTCGGCCTCCTGCCTGGCAGCTCTAACCTCAGCATCCTTTTACCGATATATTCACTCTCCCTCCTCTGAACATGTCCAAACCATCTCAACCTGGCCTCTCTAACTTTGTCTCCAAAACATCTCACATGCGCTGTCCCTCAGATCCTTTCCATCCTCGTCACTCCCAAAGAGAACCTCAACATCCTCCAGAACTTCCTCCTGTCTTTTCCTCAGTGCAACTGTCTCCAAACCATACAACATCGCCGGTCTCACTACTGTCCTGTACACCTTTCCTTTCATTCTTGCTGGTACTCTTTTATCGCAAATTTATTTATATATTGTGTATAAAAAGAAATGACTTAAACATGACAAGGATTCCAAACAACCATTTAAAAAAAAATCTGTACGCAATTTTAACATCCGATGAGCTGCCTGCTATCAGAGAGTATAATATTTTAATATTATAATATTGAAAGTGTTCTTGCCGTGTTGTTATTGTAAAAAAAAATGAATTTTCTCGAATGGAAGTGGATAGAGAAAGTGAAGTAGCGCTTTAAATGATGATGGGAAAGCAAGGAGAGAAATGTTTAGGAGTTTCTTGGAGGTAGGAGACAGATCCTATTTCCAGTTCTCATTCCTAGGGGAGGAAATAAAGGTAAGTAAAGAATAAATCGCAATGGTCGCATGCCGTTATAGGAAAATAATCAACGTTGGCTAACAGTTGGAGTTACCGTTCCTAGTCCTGGAGTGTTTTATTCCTCTTATACCACAGTGACCTGCAAAGGATTACAAGTTTTTAAATTATTTATTATAGTTACCTTTAATGTCCGAGTACTCGGCTACAGTGTCTAATGTAGTATCTAGGTGTTGTTGTTTTTTTTTTTTTCATTTCGAAAGCCATTCAGAATCTAAAAGTTATTTATATAAATATAATACGTCGATTTTTTTTTTCCCTTTAAACCGACAGAATTTAAGGAGGTGCATCTCAAGGAATAAAACACGACACGGCACGTCCTTATAGGAAAATAATCAGCGACGAGGTGATGTGATGCAGCCTGACAGCACAGTAGATCAGTATTAATTTAGAGAATGATAGATTTTTTATCCGTTTGTTGTTACGTTCCACGTTATAGCAGCCGTAAACATTCGTTCTCTGTTCTGCGGCAGTCGTTAGGTCTTCAGTGACACCTGAACGGACATCGGGACGAGCTTGCAAACTTTATTTACATCTTTTCCTTGGTTCAGTCATTTACATCTTGTAAAAAAAACAACCTGATGATGAAAGAACTGATGATGTTTTGTTGCCTCAGGGTGCAAAAGGTGACCCCGGGCTGTCCCCAGGTCAGGCGACGAAAGGAGAACAGGTAAGAAAATCACTGATCACTGCTCTGAGATCAGCTTACTGCTTTTCATTCCTCTACCACAAACTAAACTAAATTCACCGACGCCTTTTCCTCCTCCTATTTTCTCAATTTTCCGATGATCTGACGAATTCTCGGTGCTGCTTTGGTTTCTTTTTTTTTTTTTTTGCACTTTCCTTCACAGAAGGTCAGAACATGAGTTCATATTGATTTAAGCACTTTCTCCAGAACTCATTAACCATGTTCCTGTCATTTCCTTAACACCTCTGTCTTTTTTCCATTCCTGCTTCACATCTCTTGACATGATACATTTTTTTGGAATATTCTAGACTTATCTTTTTTTTTCCCCTTTTGCCTAGGGTGAGCGAGGACCACCTGGTCTACCAGGCTCCAAGGGGTTTCCAGGTCCAGAGGTAAGTTCCTCTTCATGCAGTCCTTCTGAGACCTCACCTGTTGGCATCCCAGAGGTGACAGGTTTGATGGGTTTCTATGTGCCCCACACCTCAGACATCCGATCTAAAAGTAGATGTTTCGTTGCCATTTCCTGGACTAGAGTGTGGATAGTGTCTGTTCCGTCAGCTTCCATCACTGCTGCTTGGCTTCTCTAAGCAGGATAGAGTTACACGCTGGAATAAAGTTCCTGACACGAACCTCACAAAATCAGAGGTCATGTTTTAACTGCAACCTTCTGACACGACGGCTTTAAAGAGCGAGAGGCGGAGACGGAGATGAGCGATGGTAACAAAACCGTATTTCTGTCTGTAAGCCAAGAACATCCTAATAATACAGGTCGCTTTTAAAAGGAGTTTCCTGGAGGAAGAGGACAGAATCTGTCAGTTATTGGTACTATCGTGAGCATAAGTAAGGAATAAAACACTCGGGATGTGCTGTTTTAGGAAGATATCCAACACCAGAGTGGAGAGATCACTGCGAGGTTGATTATTTTCCTTAAAAGTGTTTTATTACCCTTATTCCGCAGCAATTTGCCAAATATTACAATTTTTCATTTATGAAAGAACGACATGTCATTCATTTTATCCATTTATAGCTAGATTTAATGTTGGGGAACATCACTAGTCTCTCTTTTAGCTTTATAGTGATGTTAATAAGGAAAAAAAAAAAAAGTGCAGCTTGTCATCAAGAAACCACAAAGTGTGAACTCCTCTGTCCTGAAAACTTTGCTACAGCTTTACCTCTGACTGTTCCAAAGCACTGACACTGGAGACTCCTTACATACATGTTAAAAAAAAAAAAACCTTACTACACCCCTTACAGAAAACGTTACCATATCAACGATTACACGTTTTAAAAATACGTTTATAGGAATGAGCGGTTACTATAGAAACAATAACGTATTACAACCCCAATTCCAAAAATGTTGGGACGCTGTGTAAAATGTAAATAAAAACAGAAAGCAATGATTTGCAAATCTCATAAACCCATATGTTATTCACAATAGAACATAGGGGAAAAAAAATTATCCTCTCTAAGATACTCTTTTAATACCCAGTCATGTTACTGACCTGTTGCCAGTTAACCGAATTAGTTGCAAAATGTTCCTCCAGCTGTTTCTTTTCAGTAACACTTACCTTTCCAGCCTTTTGTTGCCCCCGTCCCAACTTTTTTGAGACGTGTTGCGGCCACATTCCCTCAGTTTAAACTTTTGACACGTTTTCTATGTTCTGTTGTGAATAACATATGGGTTTATGAGATTTGCAAATCATTGCATTCTGTTTTTATTTGACACATTCTACACAGCGTCCCAACTTTTTCGGAATTGGGCTTGTGATTTGCGGCTGCGTTATTGTCAGACCTGCTGTTATAGAAAATTAATCACCACCTTCTGACCAATCACAATCCAGAATTCTACAGTGTAGTGGTGCAAGTAAATGTTCGTATCCAGTGGCTGAATCACACGTGATGGTTTCTTTAATTAATTGCCGTTGAGGAACTTTTTCAATTTGTTCAATTTAAAATCTCGAGACGTTTTGTGCTAAAGCTAAAAGAGAATGATGACGGACCTTTGGCGGAATTGCCCTTTTGCCCCCTGTTCCGCCCCCACATCTCCACATCTCCACATCTGAAGAGGATTTAGGAGAATAGATGGGAAGATAGATGACAGCCGTTCGGAGATGAAAAGCGATTTCTGGTGCATCGCTTATGACGTGACGTATCGGTCCACCAAGAATCCTCGATTAATTTTACCTCGCTTTTAACTCCGATTCTCTCTGAAATAAGATCGCCCTTTTCCACCAAACCATATGGCGTTCTGATATACTTCATACCTTCGAGACTTTTATTTGTCAGGTATAAATATTGCAGCTGACTGCAGTAATCCGTGGTTGATGGTCCATTTTATTGATTATTACCCAACTTGCAACCATAGTCGTTGATACTTTCATCTTAAATGTGAGGTTAAGCACCGTGGTTACAGGCACATCTCTCCAGATGACCGTGAACAGAAATAGTCCCACATACTGGACCTCGTTTAGGCATAAATAACCCTGAAGCATCACTGTGTTGTCAGGGTTCGGGGTGAAAGGCCAAAATCTTCCAACGCTCTCTGAATTCCCCATTCCTCTGCATTTTAAAGTGTAAAAACACGTGTCACTAATTAAGTGCTTTATTATTTGGACTAGGGGAGTTACGTTGGGTTTACAGAGCCTGATTTCTGTAAAAGAATTCTTTGGTCATGAATCGAGATGGACGAATAATGTCATGATTTAGGACCACTGAGACCAAAGACCTCTGACGAAAATTTCTGATTAAAATCTCCTTATTACATCAAGCTCGCTAAGAAGACGAGCGCGAGCTGATTTCCGGATCACCCCGATTGATGATGTAAGCGGCGCCTTTCGATGCTTAATCGTTAAGCATCTTTTGTTACAGGATCTTCATTGTCTGAGCATCTGACATGGAGAACACACCTTATCACGCAGTCTGCTATAGAACGCAGATGAGATTTTATTTTGAACAGCAGCGTGATGAGTAATAATCGAGTGGAAAAACTGGAGAACCTACATTTTATTGGGGACATTTTGTGTTACGATTGAAGGAAAAATGAAAAAACAAAAAAACAAAAACGCAGGTCCACCAGCAAGCTCAGTCTGAGCAGAACGAGGCAGCAAGGTTCTCCCTCATGTTCTTTTGACCTCCCGTCTCTTTCGCTGTTGTGACTTGTCTCCTGTGTGTAATGCTAGGTGCAGCTCTCTGAAGGGGAAAGGCTTGAAAGGTTTTGACAGTTTGGAGAGTATTCTTAGAGGGTTATTATATTAGCCTTATCTAAGGGGGGCGGGGGGACGGGGGGTGTTGGGAACCTAAGGCAACAAAATCCCCAAAAATGTGGCTGGACTGGGAAAAGAGAATGCATGAGAGGAATGAGAACAAGGTGATCTCTCTCTCTCTTAATCTCTTAGTCTCCCTTTTCTTTTGCTTTTCTCATCATTTGCTTTGGTTCTCTTTTTCTCACAGGGTCCCAAAGGCTATCCAGGACCACCGGGTCAGCCAGGAGAACAGGTATGCAACTCATAATGGCATTCTTGTTGTTGCTCTTGTTGTTCTTGTTGTTTCTTTTTTCCAACTTTGCATTATGCCAATACAGATATTAGGGTGTAATGCAATGACACTGATCTGTATCTGCATTCAGATTTAAACCTGAAGTGGGTGTGGCCTAAAATTTTCAGAAGGTTTTTTTCTTTGTTTCTTTTTCTTTTTAATTAAATATACACCTGGAAACACTGAAAAAACTTTGAGATGTAGTTATGCAGTGATGTAGTGTCATTCTGGCTGTGACAGTTCTTCAACCTCAGCTACATCACTCCAGTTCATAATCGCTCTCGACTAGAGACAGTTTTTAAAAGTCCCGATGAAACGGCCCCTTAGCTGTGATGATGTGATTCCTTTATGTTGACGTGTATCCGTCTGAAACAGGAAGTCAGAGTGATGTTGTGTTGAACTGCGTGACTGATTTACACAACATTTGAGACATACCAGTCCCTCCAGGATTTCACGATTTTACTGCAGATTTGGGCCGAGACGAGTCATGTGACGTCATCACAACGCGCGTTCAGCCAAAGCCCTCTTCGATTCACGTGCGTTGAACATGAGTACGCCTAAAAGATCTCATTTACCAACAAACATCAGTGCAAGACAATTTTGTGCAATCGCAATTTCGCCAAGTCGAGTAGTTTTCCGCAAAAAAAGCACAAAAAACTCATCGCAGAGTTGCATCGCAAATTTTGAAAAAAGCCGCAGCAAAATCAATCATTTTTTGGCCGCAACAATCACAAAAAACTCTGCAAAATCCTGTACGGACTGATATACCACACCCCCCTGGCGAATCGAAACAAACCTGACAGTATTTTGACGAGCTAGCTAAATATGGAGAATAGCAGGGAGATTAACGAGAGCCTTTTGTTAGTTTTACTGATGGAGAAGCCCTGATGGTGTCTAAAGATGGAACTGTGTTCTCGCTCAGTCTGATGAAGCGACATTACAGAGCCCAAGTTGGTCAAAGAAAACCTCTGAAAAAGCACCTCACAAATAAACTCCAAACACTGAAAGGTAGTAAAGGGAGTAGTGTGTGTGGGAAGTTCTACATCCTGACGCAGAGTCAGACTTGAAGGACTTCATCCTGGGCCACAGCCAGAGCTGGGGTTGAGGAGAATTCGGCCAGCCAGCGGATGGATCTGGGTGCTGTCGAGAACAATAGCTGTTCTATTCCTCCACTGGCATGGCTGTGTTCTCACATTTCCCTTCTCTCTCCCTCTCTGTCTCTATCCCTCTCTCCGCAGGGTTTGCCAGGATTGCCGGGCATGGTCGGGGCGGCAGGTTACCCTGGCAGGCAGGTGCAGTGACCAAACTCCACTAAAGAGAAACTATATACCCAGAATTCCACCTTGGGAAGGGACTAATGTGTAAAGGAAAGGAATCCAGGACAGGATCCTTTAATACAATGAATCAGTAGATAAAGTGTTCTTGATTCTGATTGGATTCATTTTCCTTAACAGCAGGTTTATATTAATGCTCTTGTTCTATAGTAATAGGTTCTCGTTTCTATAGTAACAGCTCACAATATTAAAAATGTGTTCTTTAACAAAGGAACGTGTCTAATTATTATTATTATTATTATTATTATTATTATTATTATTATTATTATTATTGAAGTTTTCTGTGAGGAGACATTTATTTATGGAAGGAGTCTCCAGTATCAGCACTTTGTAGCAGTCAGAGGTAAAGCTGTAACTTTAGGTTTTTGGGGTAGTAACAGTAACTCGATCAAAGACATTGAAGCACTGAATCGTGTTGTGTTTCACCGTGCTGAGTGTAGTTAACTGTGTATTCATATATATATGTGTGTGTGTGTGTGTGTGTGTGTGTGTGTGTGTGTGTGTGTGTGTGTTCTCTTTCAGGGACTGGCAGGCCCAGAGGGAAACCCAGGCCCTAAAGGTGTCAATGTGAGCACAACCTCTTTCTATGTGTTTTTGTTTATGAGCAAGATGAAGATGATGTAATGTCAGAATATATACACTATATGGCCAAAAGTATGTGCACCCCTGACCATCACACCCATATGTGAATCTTCCACAAACTTTTGCCACAAATTTAGAAGGAAATATAGTAGCATTCCAGTTTCCCTTCACTGGAACTAAGAGACTCAAATCTGCTCCAGCTCGACAATGTCCCTGTGCACAAAGCGAGCTCCACGAAGACATGGTGTGTTAAGGCTGGAAGAAGGTAGAAGAACTGGAGTGTCCTGCACAGAGCCCTGACCTCAACCCCACTGAACACCTTTGGGATGAACTGGAACCGGAGCCTCCTCACATCAACATCAGCGCCTGACCTCAACCTCACTAATGCTCTTGTAGCTGAATGAACACAAATCCCCACAGCCACGCCCCAAAATCTAGTGGAAAGCCTTCCCAGAAGAGTGGAGCTTATTATAGCATCTGGAATGTGATGTTCAACAAGCACATATGGGCGTGATGGTCAGGGGTGCACATATATTTGGCCATATAGTGTATTTCTTTGTTGTATCTGTATTCGAATTTAACGATGAATTATTTTTGTTTGTACCTGCCCACAATATTTTCTGCTTTCCAAAATACACTTAAATAGCCAGACTAGTAATATTGAAAGAAATGAGTCAGTTAAACCACAGTGGATTGGTTTAAGGATGCTGTAAATGCATCGTGAGTCTCGTGCAGCTTTTTTGTTGAGTCCTGCAGGACCCCAGTCCCGGTGCACACCTCTAGTCTCAACCAGATGACTTGTAAACCTTACTGTCAGCTTTCTAATAAAAAATTTTTTTAAAAGTGTGCCTCCAATTCGTATATATTTAGAACACACTCTGAATAACGTATTTGTATTCAGTTACATCAAACCAGCAGCCTGATTGTGTCCCATTTTTACAGGTTGTGTATCATTTACAGCGTTTTCCCAAATCTCCGTTTTCCTTTGGGTAACACTGGGGGTAACAATTGGGGTTGTACTGTAAAAAAAAAAAAAAAACAAGAAGAAGAAAATATTTAAGGCACAGCAGAACGTGTTCCTGGGCCTTCCCATATGCAAACTAAAGAGAGAGCACATCCCAGAATCCCTCAGGCAACTCTTTATCATTGACAGAATATTGTGTGTGTCGGCATGTACCAGGTGTTCTCAGGTCACGGGCTCATCCTACACGTCAAGAAGGAGCCGAAAAGAATATTAAAGAATTAATGAGTTGAAAATATTAACATATTCCGTTAATATACTTTTTATAAGCTCTTTTTTTTATATCTAGACCTGATCCAAGGCTAATGTGTTTATTTCCTTGTCTCTTCCTCATATGAAGGGTTTTATCGGACCCCCAGGAACACCAGGAGCGCCGGGCATACAGGGAGAAAGAGTAAGTGTCATGAATGATGATGTGGGCGGAGCCGAGGTTTTGAATGACATGCCAGATTGCTATGATGATCCATGAGTTTACTGACGTAAAGGCGATTCAGCAGTAATTATATAAACTGCAAATGTGGAAATATATTAGTTAGAGTTAGAGTAAGATATAGAGTGATCCACATTAGACGTTTCCAGGTCTCATTAATATTTTTCCCAGTAAAATAAAAAGTTACAAACATTTCTCAGTTCACTTGAACCCATTTCTTGAAGTTTAACCAAAAATGTTAATACAGGGTGTTCAAGAACTTTAGACTTACTGGATGATAAATGGCTTTTATACCACAGCACTGTTTTGTTCTTGATTCTGATTGGTCAGAAGGTGTTGATCAATTTTTTAAAGAGATTTAAAAATGTGTTATCGTTGATATGGTGATTTTTTTTAATTTTATTTTTTTTTTGCACCGAGACCTTTTCTTTTTTGCATTTGGGAAGGAGTCTCCAGTGTCAGTGCTTAGTAACAGTCAGAGGTAAAGCTGTAATTTAACGTATTTGAAAACAGGAACTTTTTTCTTGGCTGTTCCACGACATTAAGTTTATGGAGAAAAAAATGGATAAAAAGTAAAATGTGTCATTCTTTAATAAATTCTGACCAATGAATGAAAGACCAATGAATTTTACTAGTATGTTTTTTTTTTTATTTATTTAATAATGTGCAATGAGAAACCAAACAAACCAAAAAGCAAATATATATATATATATATATATATATATATATATATATATATATATATATATATAATCTTCTTTTCCTTTCGGCTGTTCCCTTCAGGGGTCGCCACAGCGAATCATCTGCCTCCATCTAGCCCTATCCCCTGCATCCTCTTCTCTCAGACCGACTACCTTCATGTCCTCCTTCACTACATCCATAAACCTCCTCTTTGGTCTTCCTCTCGGCCTCCTGCCTGGCAGCTCTAACCTCAGCATCCTTTTACCGATATATTCACTCTCCCTCCTCTGAACACGTCCAAACCATCTCAACCTGGCCTCTCTAACTTTGTCTCCAAAACATCTCACATGTGCTGTCCCTCTGATGTACTCATTCCTGATCCTATCCATCCTCGTCACTCCCAAAGAGAACCTCAACATCTTCAGCTCTGCTACCTCTAACTCTTCCTCCTGTCTTTTCCTCAGTGCAACTGTCATATATATATATATATATATATATATATATATATATGTTTGTATTTCAGTCTGTTGTGAAAGCGCTCTGAAAGTCATACAAACATATTTTTGACTAAACTTTAACTATAAACTGTAAACTTTAAACTGTCTGTAGCATGCATTATGATTTTTCATGCAGAATGGTGAGGTTTGATTACTTCACACAGTGTTTTGGTTGACTTGCGGTTTCTGTAGCACTTTCAGGCATCCCTTTTGAACCTCACCACCATTTAGCGCCTTTGGATGATTTTTATTGTTTTTCTCAGTGTGTCCATATGGTACATGTTTAAAATGGTTCAGTTTTATTGCTAACGTTAATGACATGCAGGCGACGGGACGCATAACATTAAGCTCGTTTTCAGTAATTTCAGAAAACAAAAGTTCAGTCTGCACGACGATGATGTCTGTTAAAAACAGTCAAATGTTATCGGCTTGATTAAAGGAGGTTAGTTTTGTTAAATGTTTTTGAATTGGACATATTTAGTAATAATCTCTCACTGTTTTTGCAGGGGATACCAGGACCTGTGGGGAAGAACGGACCCAAAGGAAGACAGGTAAAAGGTTCTCTGAGAACGTAAACGAAAATACAACGTGCACCTTTCATAAATAGTGGTCTGCATGAGAGATCAAGTTGAAGTTGCAGTGATCTGTAGGAGAGGAAGTGTAAAAGTAAGTGTTATCTTTGAGTGAAGGTTCATTTCACCACTAGAGAACAGACAGGAGAGTGTAAAGGAGTGAAATTACCAGTAGACTAGAGCTTACTAGCAAAACCACTACACCAACAACCAAATATACAGAGGGTGTCTCAAAAGTCTCCATATATAGGGGACTATGTTTGTCTGCACCACGTTGGTTGTGCCTTCATCAGTGGGTGTTCGTGGACGTCCACTTTTTCTCGGTTGGTCCGCAACACTTCCAGTCTTTTTGAATTCGTTAATAAGTTTGGCAACAGTGATAGATTTGTTTTATTTTATGACGCCTATATGATCAAGTCAGTACAAAAAAAACATTTTAGATTCCCAAACATTAGTTTTCTAGCACAAAATGAAATGTTACAGAAAAAATGTTTGTATGTCATTAAAGAAAGCAGCATATTACGTAAGAGACCACTTTTTGAGACAGTAAACACAATGAAGGCTGCTTGGTTTCGCTGCAAAAATAAGAAGCGAGTGCGAAAGTCAAAGTGTCCAGAAGAACTGTGTCTGGTTCTGCAAGATGCTCAATAAAACCTACCAGCTCATTTCCTTATAAAACTGCACACATTGTACCGGAGACCACTATTTTTATTTTTATTTTTATTTTTTTGTCACACCAAATATTGACTTTGTTTCATTTACTACTGTTTACTGCTCTTTACGGTATTTTTTTTTTTTTAAATGTAGAAACATTTAATTTCATTATTTTGATTTGAGTTTCATTATATCTTTGCTCTACAGCATTTCTTTGCATGTGCCTAAAACTTTTGCACAGTACTGTGTATAAGACGAGAATTGGAGTATTGCTGTACAGATAGAATTAGGTTAAAACGACGAATAAAGGGACGCCGACGAAGGAAAAGTAGAATAATTACCCAATAAAAGGCCATTAAAAGGATGATGATTGAAACATTTTCAGATCTGACAATATTTTCCTAACAAATAAGAATTTAAAAGGACAAATCCAATAATTCAATTCAATTCAGTTTTATTTGTATAGCGCTTTTAACAGTGGACATTGTCCCAAAGCAGCTTTACAGAAATATATAAATTCAGGATATAGATTTTAAATGTATGAATTTATCCCCAATGAGAAAGCCAGAGGCGACGGTGATGAAGGAAACCTGGGAAGAAACCTCGAGAGGAACCAGACTAGAACTGCAATATAGAAACCAAACTACAATAATCATCACCAATATTCCAGGCTGGGGTCTGAGAACCAGCAGACAACATAAAACGAATATTTTCAGTTTGAAACAACAGACTGAAACACGCCAATGATAGGACAGGAGGCAGAGTCAAGACTAGAATCAAAACGAAACCACATGACATGAAGTCAAACCAAAATATGAAAGCGGTTCTCACTGCACTGGGGGACGTCGTCACATTGATTACTGAAGACAAAAAAACAATTCTTTGTAGTTTGTTGAAGTTAAATCTTGTAGTTTTTAAAGATGTTTTGCTACTTAATGTTATTGACTGGCTTGTTTGGTATGAGAGAAAAGTCCACTGTTGGCTTGAATTTTGCGGAAAATAATATAAAGTTTTTCCATTTTCAACTGAGTCTGTGTGTAAAATCAGGAATTGCATCCAAAGGCATAGTCCATCCATCCATTTTCTGTACTGCTTATCCTATACACAGTCGCTGGGAGCCTGGAGTCTATCCCAGGGGACTCGGGGCACAAGGCGGGGGACGACACCCTGGATGGGTCAAGAATATCTATTTAAAGAAATTCTATACATAGTGTTCAATTATATAAGATCTTTCACACGGCATGTTGCATAAAAGAGAATATCTTTTATGGACACCAATTAAATCCCATAATGCAGTGTAGTCTCTTAGGAGTAGAATACGTGGAATGTGATGAATTGTGGATTTCGGATACATCTCGAGCAGATTAATGCTAGTTCTGAAGATGCTAAAGTATCTGTACTATTAGATAATGATCTTAAAGCATGACGTAGGGGAACAAAAGTGAATCAGAAATTGAATTCCCTCAGATGGGAATGATGGACAGCACTTCATCCACCACAGGTATGTAATATAGTATATTCTCATTAATTAAATATCATGCTTATTATAATTGTATAACTTCAAAGCATGTCCACAATAGTTACAAGCAGCGAGGGAACGTTTCTGCCGGACATTTTGGCCTCGTAAAAACATAATACTTGTAAAAGCGGCACTAGAGCGACGTTGCCAAGTGGGCACGAATCCCAGCGTCTGTGGATAAGTCCGCCTAATCACAGCCTCCCCTGACTGGATGAAAGCAGGGTGGAAGACGTTCAAAGGATCTCTCGGACCAGAGAAACACACTTTCACCCTGTGATCTGTGCGTGTGTGTGTGTGTGTGTGTGTGTGTGTGTGTGTGTGTGTGTGTGTGTGTGTGTGTGTGTGTGTGTGTGTGCGCATTTTTCTGCTTAAAAAATTTGATTTCTTATCTCAGGCGGTAATTTATTTATTTTTTTGCTTCTGATTCACTGACTCACATTAAAGTTGTTATATATCAAGTAACACAACATATAAACCACAGCGCTGTTAAATTCTGGATTCTGATTGGTCGTTTCTATGGAAACAGCTCATTCACAGGGATTTGTACGTAGGACGCTCGACATAATCATTAATATAGCGAAGTTTTCTGCAAAGAGACGTTTAGGTTGTTGAGGTCGTGTGTGTGTGTGTGTGTGTGTGTGTGTGTGTGTGTGTGTGTTTTCTCAGGGCGTGATTGGAGATGTCGGGGAAAGGGGTCCTCCTGGGCCTGACGGGAATCAGGTACGATTTTTATGTTCCATAATACTAGAGTTATGAATATGATGGTATGATCTCTCTACACACTTATTATTAGTTTACCTAAGCAGTTACTTAACAAGCTAGCGTTTTGCCAAAAAGGTTTGGCATTTGAAGCTCATCGGTGGAAAAAAATGTCGTGTGAAACAGACCAGTAGCCATGAATTTGAACCCAAAAGGTCATCACTGCTCTGTCTGTTCAATGTTGTTAATACACAATTTCATAAATGTGTGTTTTTTCACAGGGACCTGTTGGAGCAACTGGCACCGGTGGTTTCCCAGGCCTCAGAGTGAGTGTCATCTGCATACTCGTGTCTCAGTGACACGTCCGATAATTACAAGATAGTTAGGATTAGGAAACATTTAACATCATCGCTTTTGATAAAAATCCTATCCTAGTTCTGAAGAAAACCTTTCAGTGTGATACTTCAGTAACGCTTGCTTTGATTCAGTGCCTCAGAAGCTTTCGTCACCTTTGCCTTCACATCTGTCTTCCATGAGAACGTGACTTTGCATTTTTCTTTCTTATCACTGCTTTGGTATCTCAAGCTGGGAGAGAAGGCAGAATTAGGGGTCATGGTCATTTGTTCTGTGTGTGAGGAACGCTGTTCTTCCATCGCTCTTGGTCTCTCTTGGCAAGAACGGATTAGCAACGTTTAACGCATTTAACCGACTTGGGCAAAAGTCAGTGTTTAAACATTGTTTGGCTGGTTGATGATGTCGAGAGATACGGCAGAGAATATTCGTTATGTGTCATAATTGGTTTCTCTGTTTCGTTTGGTTGAAACAGCTGCAAATCACAGGTTTATATTAACGTCCTCATTTCCATAATAATACGTTATCGTTTCCATAGTGACAGCTCATTCGCAGGGACTTGCACAGCGAACGCTCCACATAAACGGATTTTTAAAAAACGTGTGGTCGTTGATATGGCGACGTTTTCTGTCAGAACGTTTATGGACGTCTCCAGTGTCAGATCTTTTTGTTGATTATTTTCCAATAACGACGCTAGACAGGGGGTGGCAGAGAGCCATAAGGATTAGGGTACTATATATCATCAGACGTAGAAGAATGGAGCTGCATTCAACCATAACACTGAAGCCATACAGTGGGGGAAAAAAGTATTTGATCCCCTGCTGATTTTGTACGTTTGCCCACTGACAAAGAAATGATCAGTCTATGATTTTAATGGTAGGTGTATTTTAACAGTGAGAGACAGAATAACAAAAAAAAAAAATCCAGAAAAACGCATTTCAAAAAAGTTATAAATTGATTTGCATTTTAATGAGTGAAATAAGTATTTGACCCCTTCGACTTAGTACTTGGTGGCAAAACCCTTGTTGGCAATCACAGAGGTCAGACGTTTCTTGTAGTTGGCCACCAGGTTTGCACACATCTCAGGAGGGATTTTGTCCCACTCCTCTTTGCAGATCCTCTCCAAGTCATTAAGGTCATTTTCAATGCCCTGGCTGAGAGAAGGAGGTTCTCACCCAAGATTTGAGGGTACATGGCCCCGTCCATCGTCCCTTTGATGCGGTGCAGTTGTCCTGTCCCCTTAGCAGAAAAACACCCCCAAAGCATAATGTTCCCACCTCCATGTTTGACGGTGGGGATGGTGTTATGACTTGGGGTCATAGGCAGCATTCCTCCTCCTCCAAACACAGCGAGTTGAGTTGATGCCAAAGAGATCTGACCACACCTGACCACAACACTTTCACCCAGTTCTCCTCTGAATCATTCAGGCAAACTTCAGACGGGGCTGTACATGTGCTTTCTTGAGCAGGGGGACCTTGCGGGCGCTGCAGGATTTCAGTCCTTCACGGCGTAGTGTGTTACCAATTGTTTTCTTGGTGACTGTGGTCCCAGCTGCCTAGAGATCATTAACAAGATCCTCCTGTGTAGTTCTGGGCTGATTCCTCACCGTTCTCATGATCATTGAAACTCCACGAGGTGAGATCTTGCATGGAGCCCCACACCGAGTTTCTTCCATTTGCGAATAATTGCATTGTTGTCACCTTCTCACCAAGCTGCTTGGCGATGTTCTTGTAGCCCATTCCAGCCTTGTGTAGGTCTACAATCTTGTCCCTGACATCCTTGACAGCTCTTTGGTCTTGGCCATGGTGGAGAGTTTGGAATCTGATTGATTGATTGCTTCTGTGGAGAGGTGTCTTTTTACAGATAACAAGCTGAGATTAGGAGCACTCCCTTTAAGAGAGCGCTCCTAATCTCAGCTCATTACCTGTGTAAAAGACACCTGGGAGCCAGAAATCTTGCTGATTGATAGGGGATCAAATACTTATTTCCCTCATTAAAATGCAAATCAATTTATAACTTTTTTGAAATGTGTTTTTCTGGATTTTTTTGTTGTTATTCTGTCTCTCACTGTTAAGATACACCTACCATTAAAATTATAGACTGATCATTTCTTTGTCAGTGGGCAAACGTACAAAATCAGCAGGGGATCAAATACTTTTTTCCCCCCACTGTATGTATGGCTGCGCTTACAAAAAAGTGGATTTCTCTGGCATCTCTATTATCTACAGGTGTTTTCTTCTCCCTCTGATCACTACAGAATTCCACTGGACTATTTTTGACCTCTGCTGTAACGTATGTACTGTATGTTAATCCAGTGCAGCTGCACAAATCCATGGATTTCAAACTTACAGGATTCTCTGGATTCCTTTGGTCCAATGTTACAGATTTTACCGATTTCGTTTTTTTTTTTTTTTTTTGATCGATTTTTAGGTCATTCAGTATTTTGTTCTCTAAACTACTTTTTTTTTTCAAGGCCGTAGCCTTGAGCTTGGTATACTCACTGTGTCATCCATGATGGAGTGTGTTTCAATTAGAAATGCACTAATGGGAAGCAAATGGAGCGGAACCCCAGCTACGTCATTCCATTACTACAACCCCCGATATACAAAATTCCAGAGTGGTCAGTTTGATGCATCACCCAGCAAATTAGATGCATCTGGTATTTTTCAAGGGGAAACACAGCATAGTGGACATACAGGATTCCCTCACTTTTATTCTCATTGTTCAAAATCGTCCAGCCACTTCTCAGACATGTTACTGGCTTCATCTTGGACATTATAGGTGTAATGCAATGATACTGTACTCCAAATATCTGTATCTGGATTTTAACCTGAAGTGGGTGTGGTCTAAACCAGAAAGGTGGGTTTTTTGGGGGGGTTTTTCTCCTGGAAACTCCTGTAGAGCACTGGAAAAAAAAAAGATGTAGAAATGTCGGCAGTGTCAGCAAGGTGTGTGAATTCTGACAGTTCCTTGGATTCGTATTTGATTACATCCCTATTGGACGTGATCACTGGTGTAATTTCAGGTGGTGTAGTTCAGTCACATTGTGGAACATGGTCAGGGTTTGATTACTTCCAGAGAGAATTATTTTATGGTTATTTTCCATGTAAGGCAGAGACCACTTGTAAAAATGTGCTGATTCTTGTGCTTTTTTCAGTCACAGGCACTCTATTATGAGATTCAGATGTACAGTTCAATGGCATTCCAACAGATGGACTTGCTTTGCGTTTCCATTTCCCTTGTGTGCTGGCTCTTCCATGTTGTCTAACCATAAGCTTTCTATTAAAGTCCATGTACAGACGGGATTCTCTGCTTATTTATTTATTTCTTATTTGTTTTTGCCGGCATGCTTTGGATCCACTTGTCGCCTTAGATGGAATCGTCACCACAAATCAAAATAACGTTCTTCAGACTGATCATCTTCATCCTATAATGAAACATGTCTATCCTGAAGGGTGTGGCCTCTTCCAGGATGGCTCCCCCCCCCCATACACAGCCCACGAGGGCTCACTGAATGGTTTGATGAAGATGATGTAAATCATACGATGTGGTCTTCACACTCATCACATCTCAACCCAGTTGACCACCTATGGGAGTGCTCTCCAGCACCATCCATTTTCTCTCCACCACTATCATGAAAACTCCAAGAGTTTGGAGTTTTGAATCTCCCCATTTTGATTCTAGACACTTGTATGTCTATGCCAAGATGCATTGAAAATTTTCTGGCAGCTTGTGGTTTACTTAGATGCTTTTTGTTGTTTTTTTTCCCCATTACTTTGTCATAAAATTGTATCTTTAAATAATACTTGGCTTGTGCTGCACTTGTTTCTCAGGTTACTGGCCATTCCATTATCTCGTCTATATTTCAACAGGGCTGTCAGCCTGGGAGGATGTGGGTACATAAATATCTCCAGTGTCAGTGATCCCTGAGAAGCTCAAAATGTTCTTAGAAGAACACTGGACCATGCAACCAAATGACTAATTCAGATTTCCTAACCAATTGGGCTAGGGTTTGGGCTTAGCTAAGGTTAGGGTTGGCTCATGGATAATTTTTACTTGTGTTGGTGTAGGGTTAGGGTTAGGTTAGCCTAGGGCTATGCTAGGGTTGAGTTTTGGGTTAGGGTTAGGCTATTGTAAGCCAAAAAATATGGTTAAACCAATGGAGAGAAATTCCTAGACTGTTCATTGACCATTGAGGGGAAACCCATTTGACTCTATGCACCACTGGATAGGAGCACAAAAAGATGTGTTATACAAGTTAGATACACTTTCTGGTCATAGGCAGGCTCTGAAATGTTAAGACCCTGCCAGTTTCTTTAGTTTCACATAACCACTGGTAGGCTCCTACGTATACCCTGTCCTCCTCTTCCTCCAGTCAGTTCTGGATCAAGCTATTTCTGGAAGAGTTTATGAGAGCAAGATCATGTTACGGCCACTGCTTTCTCGCTGCATAGCTCTTTACTGTTTTTAAAGCAGGCTGTCAGTTGAAAGAGACATAGCACTTTTATGAAGTGCACGCGATTAGTCTACATCCCAGCATGCCTTTCCAATTCTCCTTCTGTACAATTCTTATGGTTTTAGCTCCTCCAGATGCACTGCACGCCCTCCATTCATGCCACATGTCCTTATTGGTGGTGGGCTGAGGATGCTATGAGGGATGCCAGTACAGCTGTCAATTGCTCAGTAAGTCCTTGGACATAACTATTTATTCAACATGAGACACTGTGCAGAAAGGATTGCTGAGATCACTCATGCATTAAAGCCTAGGGAAGGTCAGTGTGTGTTGGAATTAGGATCAGGTGAAGAAGCTGGTTCCAATGAGTCCAGAAAGCCATATCGGTTATTATTTTAATGAACGCTGCTGCATTTGGTTAGTGCTTTATTGTCATGGTCTATTTGTATGACATTTCCCATAATAAGAACCAGGCCAACCTTCAGCACCAGCAAACATCTAACCCTACATGGAAGTGTCATGGCTGATCAGATTGCCATTTGTGGATGTACAGCCTCAGCCACTACTTATGCTAATCAAGGGGCACTGGAGAGTATATTAAGCACAAAGTGGCCCTGATGTGTAAACTTGAAAAGTAATATTCCATTATCCAAGGTTTATCCTTGGTTTAAAATTGAACAAATATGCTAGATCAAGAGTCATCAACTGAGTGAGCATAGTGTGGATGCAAAGTATTTCAGCAGACCATAGTTCTGTGACTAGATTTCTACCATCGCAGCTACTGTAGCAGATCATCTGTTGCAGCCAATCACATGCATATCGTGGTAGTCATTTTTGGGTAATTCCATCTCAAGTGGTCCAATGCAGGTTGCGCGACTGTTTTTAATTTTCCTAATTTTTTTGGGAGTGATTACCTCTATGTATTAGCTTTGCAAAACCACTGGTTGTTTTTTTTAAATATATATATTTTTATTTTACTTGTTTTAACTACGACGACCATCTTTGTGTCATGGCACACAACAAATTTTGGTTATACAGCTGTTTACAGAAACCTCAATATCTTGGGCATTGGGTTTTGGTCCTTGCTCCTTGGAACAAAAACTGATATCTAGAGCACATTACAAGGTACATGCACATATATAAACATTTTGCACATTTTTGTTCCTTAGACTTAGAACTTAAGTCCAAATGTAATGCTTAAGATTGCTCACAGTTCCACATTTAGGGTCAATTTATAATGGGAAGGGTTCGAGTCTCAGTCTTAATTTTCTTTTAGGGGGTACCTAGGTATGTATAGTGTGCATGCAGAACATTTCAGGTTTGAGACTTCTTTTTTTTTTATGGGGGCGAGAAAGTGCAATTAAAAAAAAAAAAATTCCCTCACTTTTGGGTTGAATATCTCTGGTGGGAAACCAGATACGAACCTGAAATTTTCACAGGAATAAGTCTTCTATAGTAGCATTCTGCTGTAAAAATTGTGAGTTTGAGATTGGAGCTAAACTCTGCAGGACAGTGGACCTCGAGGTCCAGATTTGAAGAACCAGCCTGATGTATCATGTTGGTACAGGTGTACAGTTGGTATGCGTGAATATATTTTATCCAAATATGGAAGTACAGTGTTCAGTTGGGTGTTTTACTAATGAATAGTGTCATAAACTGAGCTGTGGTGTTGTTTCTCCTGTGATAAAAGCAGTAATTAACTACAGCTCACAAGTCACTTACAGCTTTAGGTCCACTGACCTGCAGAGTTTAGCTCCGATCTCAAACTCACAATTTTTACAGCAGAATGCTAATATAGGGCACTTATTTTTATGAAAATCTCAGGTTTGTATCTCATCCCACACCAGAGATATTAAACCTGAAAGTGAGGAATTTTTTTTTTTTAATTACACTTTCTTGCCCCCATAAAGTGGAACTGTGAGCAATCTTGAGCATTACATTTGGACTTAAATTCTAAGTCTAAGGAACAAGAGACAATATATTGAGGATTCCGTAAAGAGCTGTATAACCAAAATTTGTTGTGTGCCATGACTCAAAGATGGCCGTCGTAGTTACATCAAGTAAAATTGAAAAAAAAAAAAAAAAAAAAATGGTGATTTTGCAATGACAATTCATAGAGGTAAAAAATTAGGAAAATTAAAAACGGTTGCGCAACCAACTTTGCAGCAATTATTTGTAGCAATTATTGGACTACTTGAGATGTAATGACCTTTTTATGTAACTGTATCTTCACAAATTGTACTTGAATACTGCTTGTCTAGATAATAATACAGCACTGTGTTTTGTGGAGGCAACAACATTACCACCCCACTGAGTGTAATAGATATCTTAAGAGACTTGGCACAGCTCTACATCTTTGCTCCAAAGTGTTGACAACATGGAATGTACTGTTTGAGACCTGGAGGAAATTTGTGTCAGAATGGTTGTCATGATATGGAAAAAAAGATGGATTGAGATTTTCCTCATTAGTCTGTCATCTGGTGTCTGTCACATTAAGTAAGCCTGAGGTGCTTAACCCTGCTCTTGAAGATTTTCTGCTCTTTCAGAGTTTAGTTCCAACGTTAATCTTAAACACCTGATCTTCTTTAGAAGCTCCTACAATGGGGTGTTTTCACACTAGGCTTTTCTTTTTCCAGAAAATATCAGCTATTTCCTACCAGCTAACTTTCTTCTCTATTGCACAACAGCTAACAATGTGGGAGGTTGAAAGTGTGACTAAAGCCACAATTACACCAGGAGAATTTGCATTTCTCCTGGTGAAATGTGTGCCCAGAGGACGGAGGACTGGCAATGAAAACTCATCCATTTCGTGAAGATTTAGCTGTGACTCAGCGTTTTCAGTGTAGTTAGCAATATTGTGGTGAGAATCAGGAAACACTGGTGAAGAGCAGTATTAGCACTGCTACTATTTTGGAGGAAATCAAGTCATAGGTACAACCCAGACTTTTGTGCACTGGGACTTTATTGGCGAACTACCTTACTTCGTAAACTCTGCAAGTTAATTCTAACTAATTAACTAATGCAAAATATTACACCACCTCTCATTCCTCTACAATGGTACTAAAATTAGCACTTCCTTCATTCAGGATATTCTGTTCTGCAATATGAAGGAGCACTCCTTAGCATTTGAGCTTTATTTCTACCAATTTTTTTCTTATTTTCAGGGCAACCCTGGGCCTGAGGGACTTCGCGGACTACCTGGCGTTGTTGGACCTCAGGTAATGACCAATCGTTAAGTCATGTTATGCCAGTCCCTGTGCACTTCTCTGGTGGACACTGAAAACCTCTCCTACACCTCTTCTGTCATTGGCAGGGCCTGCCTGGAGGCGTGGGACCACCTGGATTGAAAGGTGATAAGGTGATCTAAATATTTCTATTATTGTAGTAAACCGTAAATGTTCAAAGCGCAACTCTTGTGCTAATTATGGGCAGTTGGGTTGTAGTTGTAGCTACCATTGAATGAAAAGCTAAACTGATGAAAAGTAGGGATGTATCAACACGGACACTTATTTGTTATCAGGTCCAACGCCGTGCTCATTTCCTCCTACTCGTTAAAAATGCTCAGATACCAACATATTTCTCAATTAGTGATGACAGTCAAAGCATAATCATTTACTCATTACTTATTTCAGTATTGACAGGTACCAAAAAAACACATGCTTGTACTCAGTCTGGTACTGATACATCCCCATCCAAAAGTCTATGTAACACCTCATGAATTTAAACAGGAATTTATGCTAGCGCCATGCCCTCCATTTCAGTCATGGAAATGAACTTACCACCTACGCCAATTCCTCAATCAGGTTGATGAGGTTGATATTTTGTTGTTTGTTTGTTAATGTGGTTATTTCTGTCCCTGAAAGTGAAAACGCTGTGCTGTGTTTAGCCTATAATCTCTGTGTGTCGCTGTATGATCTAGGGAGAACCTGGATTACGGGGGGAACCAGGAGACTATGGCTACCAGGGTGACAAGGTAAGGGAACGGGATGGTGAAATTTTTGCTAATGTTTTTTAAGCTCTTTTGAACAATGGCTAACATTCTGGTCTTCTTCCAACCAGTCTAACTCTTTGTATGTGTGGGGATTCGAGTCTGACATTTCTCTGTGCTCAGTAATATTTCATAATGTTCCTCTTTGTGCAGGGGGCTGCAGGTATTCCTGGACCACCAGGCCCACGTGGAAAACCCGGACCAATGGTATGCTGGGCACTCTTTACCACGGCATCCTCATAAATACTTCATTAACGCTCTCCCTTTAAGAGCTTTTGGAGCTTTTTGGAACTTGTTTTACATGCTACCAACACCTGTTTAGTCTCCAGTGCACCAGGTTTTTTTTTCTTTTCTAAATACAGCTCACAGTGCTATGGAAAAAATGCTTGGTAAAGCTTTGTTGCCCCTGAGTCACTTTTATAAGACAGAGCTTGGGGCTGATTAGCATTTTGTACTTGTGCCCAGTTTAAATATGGGTTGGAAGAGGTGGGGGGGGGGGGGGCGCTGTTGTAACTTGTCAAGCTCTTGTAGAAGTCATTGTTTACTTTAAGTTAGAGTCCATTCGTCTTCTGCCAATGATTGAAAAATGATACGATGATAGATAAGGTGAAAATCAGCCCTAGTTACACCACCAAGCCCAAACTACCTCTTGCTATTTGTGTATACCTATGCATTCTGATTATGTGTACATCCTTTTTGTCTTGTTTGAAAGGGGAAAACAGGTGACCTAGGTTCCCCAGGACCACCGGGGCCTCCTGGACCTGAGGTAAGTATCACCAACATGCTCATTGATCAACCCTCAGTGGTAACATGCAACACATGACTTGCCCTTCAGTTGACCAAAAAGTAAAGGTGTTGGAGAAGATTGTTTGAGGTTTCTACCTTAAGTCCTCAAGTCCTGAGCTGGTGTTTGAGAAGAATAACACTTTGTTTCCTTGGTTATTCTCAGTTCTTGGTTATGACGGTGTATGTTGAAGAATGTCTGAAATTCTATACCATAATTATCTGTTCAACAGCGAAGAGTGAAGCTGGTCTTGTGTTTGGACTTGTATCTTAAAGTCATTTAATCACTTCTCTCTCAAATAAGTGGTTGAAATTAATAAGTGGTTGTCATTAAGATTATAGCACAACTTCGGTCACATTTAAACAAGCATACTCCTAAATTTAGCAGGTGGTTTACGGTAAACATAAAATGCCTTCAGTGATTTAAGGGCACTCAGGTACTTGCGTTTGAAGTTGGTGCTGTAGGTCACTAAGCTGTCAGGGATTAGCATAGTGCTAGCATAAGAGCTTGGGGGCATGAGCTAATCAAATACCACGGTATAAGGGCACTTAAGTAACATTTATGATAGTTACTGTATTTGATGTTCCATTAGCACAGTGTTTTGGATGCCAACTGGTCTTTCTTGGGAAACGTGAGTAGATAAGATGGAATCTGCACGTCTTTACAGCAAGGCTTTGTTCAGCATCTCTGTCGAGACAAAACGTTCCATCAGTGGTGGATATTCTTTAACAATTGTCACTGGGAAAGTTTTCTTGAGGCTCCGTCTGGTTAAACGTGATTCCATCTGGGTTGCAGATACTGGCTGAAGATCAGTTCACATCTGCGTGTAGAAGGAGTTGTCTCACACAAACTGTTTGCCCTCTAGTGGATTTCTGTCAGCACAGCACTCGGGTTGAAACCAGTCCCTCTTTTTTTACTTTACTGTACTCAAGATGCAGAGTAGCTGAGACATTAATGTGAGGGGGAAATGAGAAGCATCTGTACTGCCTACAGATACTGGAGAGGCATAAAATATATATATATATATATATATATATATATATATATATATATATATATATATATATATATATATATATATATATATAAATTTAGGTCTAATCTAAGAGCACAGACATCTGTCTGGATCAGTCTCAGTTAGGGTCAACTTGTTCTGTTTTGTAGATGTTTAAAAAATAATACTATAAATTAATAATAAGAATAGAATTTAAATAAAGATCAGACTCTTCATGGTTGAGGTGCTACAGACAGATAGAGAGTGATCAGACTTTTTGTGGCTGATTTGCTACAGATGTAGATTGGACAGAGATTGGACTTCTTGAGACTGATTTGCTTTAGACCAGTGGTCACCAGCCCTGTGCCTGGAGATCGACCTTCCTGAAGACTTTAGCTCCAACCATAATGGTGCCCACCTGACCATCTAATCATTGCCTTAAGACGTTCTTGATCAACTAAAACAGGTGTGTTAGATTTTGGTTGGAGATGAAACCTGCAGGAAGGTAGATCTCAAGGAAGAGGGTTGGTGACCACTGCTTTAGACAGAGATCAGACTTACTGTGGATAACGTTTTAGACTGAGAGCTAAATTTTGTGCATAAAATGCTGTTGACCATGATCGGACTCCTTGTGGCTGAGTTGCTGTAGAGATCACAATTTTTGTGGCTGAGGTGCTAAGACCAAGATCAGACTCGCTGTGGATTAGATGCTTTAGACAATGATCAGACACACAGTGGATGAAATACTTTAGACAGAGATCAGAGTTTTTGGGGCCAAACCAAATTCACTTTTTGTGGTAGAGATGCTTTAGACAGAAATCGGATGCAGAGTGATCAGACTTATTGCAGATGAGATGCTATGGACAGCGACCCTCATGGCTGAGATTCTACAGATTGGATTCGGTTGATTTAAAGGTTGATTAGACTCTTTGTGGATGTGGTGCTTGCGACAGAGACTGTACAGAGATCAGACTTTTTTTTGGCTAAAGTGCTGAGTTACTTTAGACAGAGATCAGATATTTTGTGTTTATATTCTGAATGCTACATACAGAGATCAGACTCACTGTGGATGTGATGTTTTTTGACAGAGATCAGATTTGTGGTTGATATAGACAGACTCATTGTTAATGAGATGTTTTAGGGTAGAGATCAGACTCATTGTGCATGACCTACTTGACACAAAAATCAGACTCCTTGTGGCTGAATTGATACAGACAAATCAAAATACTTGTAGGTGAAAAAAAACTTGATCAGACTCACTGTACATGAGATGCTTTAGAGATTAGACTTGCTGTGGATGAGATGTTTTCAGAGATCAGATTTGTGGTTAAAATGAAATAGACAGACTCATTGTTAATGAGATGTTTTAGATAGAAATCAGACTCATTGTGGCTGAAGTGCTACAGAAAGCGATCTGACTTTTTGTGGCCGAGGTGCTACATTCCAAGATCAGACAGGCTGAGATGCTATAGACAAAGATCAGACTTTTTGTAGCTGAAGTTCTACAGAGTGATTGCTCTCCTTGTGCCTGTGACTCTACAGATAGAGCTCAATCTTGTTGCGGTTGAGACTACAGACTGAGATCAGACTCTTTGTGACTAAGTTGCTTTAGGCAGAAATCAGACTTTTTGTACCTGCAGCGCTACAGACAGAGATCACTGGTTTATACAGGTATCCGACTTGCTGTTGATGAGATTGTTTAGACAGAGATCAGACTTCTCAGGTTAAGTCAGAGTCAATATGGATGAGATGTTTGGATCGGAGATTAGACTACCTTTGATAAAGAGATGAAATAGAAAAAGAAAAAAAAGTTGTCTCCTTCATGACTGAGGTGCCACAGGCAAGAATCAGATCAGATGACTGAGATTAGAGGTAGAAATCAGACTCTTATGGTTGCAGCATCAACTCACTGACCCACATGTGCCTAATTTGTAGCAACTGACCCAAATAAAAACCCTAAAAATAATTCCCCATTAACCTGTATTCCACGATTCGATGAATAAAATGTCATGTGACTCGTATCGATTATGAATATCAGACGTCTCTTCATGGACGCACTTTTCTTTGATTTTCAGGGATTTCCTGGAGACATCGGGGTTCCTGGTCCCAATGGTCCTCCAGGCCCAAAGGTAAAGAAACAGCATGCCAGTTTAAGCCCAGAAACACGAAGAGATTAGCAGTGATCTATGAAGGGTGGAGTCTGATCTAAGACTTAAATCAGACTTCTGACTCTGCTTATTAAATGTAAAAAAAAAATATTTAATAATATTTGTTAATGGTGCCCTGCTATGGACTGGAGTCCCGTCCATGCCCAGCGTTCCCGGGACAGGACCTGGATCTACCATGACCCTGATGAATATTTAATTATTAATATTCTATATTAATCATTAATGATCATATGCGACTTTTTGGCATCAGACAGCTTTGAGGAGAATCGGAATTCCTAACAAATCTAAACGTTGGGAATGAGACCTAATGCCCTTCACTGTAATCTGTGTGACAGCTAGCGATTAGCGTTCGGCTAGTTTGTACGGTCAGAGTTATTATCATGCTAGCAAACATGCTAGCCAGCAACTTAGCTAATGGTTTCACATGTTCCTTGATGAAAGAGGCAGTAATTTACTAAATCAGGAACTAAAATCGGTGTGATTTTACAGTTAAGACAGACGTCTTTTTTCTTTCTTCTTCTTTTATTTTCATACTTTATGTGAGTTTGAAGTTTTCTGCTTTAACTTGAGTCAAAATTTGAAGCTGTATTTCAACATTTTTCCAGAATTTCAGTCCTTTCACCACCACTTGTAAAACTTATTTAGCTTGCTTAGCCGGGTCAGATGTTGAAAGCACAATTATAGTTGCTAATTTAAGGCTGATGTTGCGCTTCACTTCACTTGGCTTTTCTCCCAGAAGATTAGAGATTATTAAGCAGATGGACAATATTTCACTCCTTATCTTATCTAAAGGACCATTATGTTTTTTGTTGTTGTTGTTTTTTTAACAGCAAAGCTCCTCTTTTCACTACTGTAATGTCACAAATACATGTGGATATGAGGAGATTCCTACAATGTTTTAATGAGGTGTGTGTGTGTGTGTGTGTGTGTGTGTGTGTGTGTGTGTGTGTGTTCAGGGTGTTCAGGGAGCGAGGGGACCTCCAGGGCCTTTGGGGCCAAAGGGAACAGAGGTGATAATCTCGTGTTTTTATTTTTCTCACACACATTTTTCTGCCAGTGTTTACACAAGCAGCTCTTTTCTTCCAATCACAAACATAAGTGGTTCTCTCTCTCTCACACACACACACACACACACACACACACACACACACACACACACACACAATGCTGTTGATTCCTGGCCCTGATCAAATTCTCACATCTCTTAGACTCAACTCAATGAGCAGTTAACACATAGCTACATATTTTCCAACACTGAAGTCTAGTTTATATAATTTTAACAAGATTTCAATCAGATAATGGGCCAGCAATGCATTATGGGATTACAAATGTAGGCTTTTTAGTAGGTGTTAGGAAAACCATCGTTTCTCAGTCAGCCGGGTGGAAAGCTGAGCGGGTGTTTTGGCGTGTCACGTGGCACGGCTGTCACTCCTGGCATCTTCACCTTGATAAAGTAAAAGAGGGTTTTTTTGGGGTTTTTTTTACAGAGTCAGCTGTATTTTTCTCTCTTGTTCTTTTCTTTTTTTTTTCATCTCAACCCCCTCCTCCAGAGGAATGTCCTCATGTCCCAAATAAAGTGTTTATGGCGTCTCAACATTGGATTGTTTACTGAAACGTTACCTCATGTGCTTTTTTCCAGGGAGATGAAGGCCCTTTGGGTCCACCTGGCGGTCCTGGCCCCACTGTAAGTGTGCATTCGCGTGTGTCTGAATAGTGTGTGTGTGTGTGTGTGTGTGTGTGTGTGTGTGTGTGTGTGTGTGTGTGTGTGTGTGCTGGGATTCCGTGCTGTAACGCTGTGTGTGTTTGTGTATTTTTCAGGGCAGGCCAGGAAGGAAAGGTTATATTGGTGAGCCAGGACCTGAAGGACCAAAGGTAAAGCTTAGGAATTTTTTTGACACAAATAAAAATAAAATGTTTTCCTTGTTTGTTTGTTTTTTTGTTTTTTGTTTTTATGCCTAGTAAACTAGTGAAGAGTTTTATTTCCTTTTTTTGGCTCCGTCACCAGAGTGAAATGCGCTTTCATGTTTTATGACTCTCTGGTGATGCTGAATGTTTCACGTCGGTGGGCGGTCGGTTGATTCGATAATAAACGTGTTGCGGTTCATTATGACGGCTCAGGAATTCTCTCGGGGCTGTCATTACAGGATAATAACAACATTTGCGATGAAAGAAAGAACCACACAGGAAACAGGAACATGTGCTTGGCTTTTCCAGCGTGTCAGTGAGAGAGAAGTTAGATAACGCCGTTTTTTTGTTTTGTTTTTATTCATGTATTTATTGTTTATAATATTTCATGTTCACAGGGCGAAGTCGGAGACCAGGGAAACCTCGGCAAGAGCGGCCCTCCAGTGAGTACAGCATTGTTAACGTTAAAACTAGGGGTGGGTGATATGACAAAAAAAATATCATATCACAATACTATGCAGGGTTGGAGGTATAACCAGCGGAAAAAAACAAACAAACCCCGCGACCCTGACAACCCTGTTTCCGTGACACATGATATATTTAACAATATGTAGGTTTACTAACACGCTGCCAGGAAAAACAAAAAAGTGAGAAAATCGTCTTATTTATTTATTTACAATTTTAATTAATCAAAACTTTAACGTCTACCAAGCTACTTTACATACAAAAATGTTAAAAGATATCATGATATCTTGTTATTAAATCGTTATATTATATCGTCATCTTGCTCAGCCCTACATTGACATTCCACTCTAGAACAACTGAAATCCCACAGCAATAAACATACAAGCTTTATAATGAGTATAAAAGTTTTATAATAAGGATAAACCTACACATACTGTATGTTCCAGGTCCGTGGTGTGATGAATTAAAAGCAGGATTGTCTAAGGGCTTATGAAACCGTCACACCGCTGCACTACGGCAACACTAACGGCACAAAAACTAATGTAGACCAGCAGGAGTTTCTGAAGTGTTGTTTTGGAGCCTGTATTAGCCTGTATATAAAATAAAAACGCCTGGTGCGTTAATGTAACTGGATGACACGGTTCACATATCGGTTTTATTCCTCTAAACAGACGGAATTTATTGTGTGTCGGGTCTAAATTTTAAAGATGCATCTTTTCTTATCCATTTTGCCTTTCTATAAACACTACAGTGGCACGTTCTACCCCCAAAAAACTGAAAATACATCTTTTCTTATCAATTTTTCCTTCCCATTGACACTAAAAGGCCATTTAACCTTTTTTTGCCGGCAGTACGAAGTGGAAAAACCCGAAAGACTAAATGTTTACGTTGTAGTGTGAACGAGGGAAAACGTAGCATTTCGAAAATGCTAACGTATGATCGCCATGCGATCGCTGCAGTTCCAATATGGCGACGCTGTTTTCTTTATTAGGTCAAATTTTATGTTTTATGTTTATGACTTTTGACTTTGTATACAGTATATCGGATGCTGCATGTAAGGAAGCGTGTTTTAAGTTGAAAAAGAAGCAAAAATGGAGGAAATGATGTAAAGGTCATAGGTCGGCCACCCGGTGCACATACACGGCATGTCGAAATCGAATAATTTTCACGTTTTGTTCGTTTTTTTAAGGAAACTGAAAAGGCTACTGCATCCAAAACACACAAACAGTATTTATGTGGTGGAAAAATCAAAGTCTTTTAGTTCTCTGTAGTTTAATAATAATGACTGAAGGACCGCCCTATCTCTTACGAAGCTGTGCTTTTCGTACGTTTTTGACGTCGTGTTTGTGAACAGACTTTCTCTGATGTGCTGAATTTTCTCAGCGTTCAGGTTTCAGATTCAACACACAAGCCACTAATCTTCAGTGAACGGTTTTGAAGTTGAAAAAGCCTTGATCTGCTTGTTTCTTTATTATCCCCCCCCCAACCCCCCGTTGGTCTATATAAGAAGGTTTATAAGGCATCAAAGCAAAGAGATGTCTGGGAAAATTGACAAGCTGTGTATATCAGATATCGGCCATGCGAGTTTGTTCTTGAGAACTGTGTGTGTGTTGCTCAATTTCGAGTGAAACAGCTCCAGAAAATCAGCACCAGTGTTGCAATCTCCAACACACACACACACACACACACACACACACGCTATAATTATAGCGGAATCTGTGGTCTCTGGAGACAAACCGCGAGTGATGGTGTTCGAACGAGCAACACGCTATTCAGTGATGATGTATGATGGAGGGTCTTGCCATTATGACAAAAAAAAAGATTTTTAATTAGCACGTGCTGTTGGCATAGGATATTTTGAACTTTTCGATCTTTCGTTCATAAATTTTGATTGTGATTGGTCAGAAGGTGTTGATTGATTCTCTAAAACAGCAGCTCTGGTAGTAGTGCAGCTGCAAATCACAGGTTTGTATTAATGTTCGAATACGTTATCGTTTCTACAGTAACAGCTCATTCACAGGGACTCGTACAGTGGACGCTCTACATAAACACATTAAACAACATGAGTAGTTGTTGATACGGTGAAGTTTTTTTGTAAGGAGGTGTTTGTTTCACCCTTATTAAAGGAGTCTCCAGTGTCAGCACTTTGTAACAGTCAGAAATAAAAATTTTTTACTGCACACGTCCTCAGGACAGAGGAGTTTACGCTTTGCAGTTTCAATGTAAGTGAGAAGAGGAAACCAACTTGTTGTGGTATAAGAGGAATAAAATAATTTGGAATGTTCTGTTATAGGAAAATAAATGACTTTTGAGTGATAAAAGTAACCGTGCTTTATCAAAACCACTCCATTGTTGATTATTTTCCCATGATGGCAAACTAAAAGCACGTGGTGCAAATGAATAACAGCTGTGATATTAATTACAGAAACCCCATGGGTTAGGAGCTTGTTAGCGGCATTGTTTACTTGTAAACAGGCTGACTTACTGGCGTTCTACACATTACTGTAGGATTGTTCATGATTTTAGCCCAAGCTTAAAGGCTTACTACGAGCTCTAATTTGGTCACCTTCTTTCCACCACAAAAGAGATTGATGATTATTGCCTGGGGAAACTTCTGCATTTTCCAAGCTATAACTGAGCCTTTTTCCCTGTCAAGACAAATATAGGAGTTGGATTTTGACATACCATGATATAATAAATCATTGGGTTTTAGATCCTTGAGAGTCCTGGAGGGCATTAGGGTCAGGGACAACAAGCTCCTCTTCAGCTCGTCTATTGGAAAGTATGTAAATTATGGTCACTCTGTACTTGTGCACTGTTAGCCAGTCTATGTGGCTCTACAGATACCTACTCCGGGTTGAGAAGTGCAGCTGACTGTTGTGTTCAGCCCCCTTTCATATCTTTCACTGACTCAGGGTTGGTTAGAGTCGTCTGGACATGTAGTGTCATCGTCATGGAATTGAGCTCTCATACTGGGTGAGCGTTTGTCAAATACAAATCCATCAAATGCTCTATACACAAAGGGTGAGATTTACTGTGTAGGTTTTTCCACTGATGGGGGTGCGCATGCTGTACATGCCCAGTCAAAGTCACACCACTTAATCCTGTCTAAAATTGTACCTAATGCAGGTGCCATTGCTCTAAATTCAAGAAAAATGCAAAAGGGTTGTATCGAAAGAATGGTTGATGAATTGCTTGCTATTTTTTCCCAACACTTTATGAGAACTAATCTGGTGATCATCAGGGATAAAATGCAGTTTAAACAGCAGAGTCACAAGCCATTGACAGGTCAGTTGCTTTCAGTGTAATTGTATTTGTAGAGCAGCTTAACAGAAATCCAGATGTAGATTCAGATCCCTAATGAACAATCCAGAGCCTCTGATTCATGAGGAAGAATCATTGGGAGGAAGCAGACTCAAAAAGGAACCCATCCTCTTCTGGGTGACACCGGTTTTTGGGATTATAAATCATTACAGTGTGTCAGTGTAGAAGAGTGAAGGCAAATGATACTAAGCCCCGGGATGAGTAATGGACAGTCTAGATGATTACAGCAGCAGAAGGTCATTCACAATAATGACCTGGTCAATCGATGGGACCCCAAAGTGCAGCCATGAAAAGTGCCTGCAAAGTGAGTACTGGTAAGAAAGCAAACATACAAGCAACTGTAAAAGAATTTCTTCTAAAAGATACAAGATCTACAGATGGTAGACTGGTGGTGCAGTGGTTTAGAAATTAGAGGCAAGCTTAATCCAGAGTCTAGCAGAGCGGATGAAACCCACTCTTACCTTAAATTTGGATAAGCTGGAGGAAGTTGGAGTTTTCCAAGTTAATGAATTGCAGCATCCATAGAAATTCCAGATTCCAGATTTGTGTGGTGGGGGAACATCTGCATGTTTTATAAAGTGCTGAAACAGATCCTGGACCATGATTTGACCTTTTTTGTATACTTGTTAGCTGGATTGATGAGCCAAATGTTTAAACTAGACACTGGACTGAAGGAAATGCTTGGAAGTTACTGGGAGATAATGTACAATTTACAAAATACCCAGAGGTAGACCATCAAGTCTTTCTTTTGTCTTTAAACCTGGTTAGGTCATGTCATAATAAGACCACCCTTAATCCTACTTATTAGGCTAATTACAGAAGTTTTTTTCATGTTCCACTTCTGTCCCAATCTCAGGCTATGTGCTATTATCCTATGTTGGGCTACTGGCACTTTTCTACCAGACAGTACAGCATAAAATGACTCAATACATTACCCACAATCCTACATCATTGTTTTCACCTCTATATGAGCTGCACCCTACTAAGTGCTTTTGTTGAATTTGGTTACCATTTTTTCCAGGTACCAAATTGGGACAGCTAGAAATATTGCAGGCCATTGATTGGTCCAACGCAGTCATAAGAAAAGCATCCTGATAATCTCTGGCTTGAAAGACTTTTCTACCAGACAGAACAACGCCGCAGTTTGCAGTTCTGTTTGCAGCTTTAGGAGGAATGATCACAATTTTATCATGTAATTTAATGTTTAAGATTTGAATATTATTTTACTAATGGTTCCCATCACTTGACGTGACTCGACCTGGGTTTGGACAACCACAGAACAATTACTCTGTCACCAATTACTGTATAATAGCCAGCTACAGGGCCAGTCCACAAACAATTTCACAGTTTCACAAGTTACAGTACTTACCCCCAAAGCAACTTTGTCAATCCCTGGTTGCTTTGGATAAGGTTATATGTATAACTTTACCCCATATATCAGACTTGTGGTCATATTAAAAAAATGGTGTATGGTGGAGTTTGTTGGGTTATTTTTTCTTGTATGGTCCTGCATCTATGCTGGTGTCTTTCTCAGTTATGTGTTTAACTTCTCTTTTTGTGTTCTTCATCTGGGTGTTTGCAGGGAGAAGAAGGACTTCCAGGAATTCCAGGAGTGGCTGGCCCACCTGGGGAAAAAGTAAAGTGACTTCTCTTTCTTTTTGTCATTATTTCACATGCTAAGAGATTGGTGAATAGAGATGAAGTCTTGCGAGTGTGAATCTTATGGAATTTAGATGATGCTTGTGCCTGAAGGAACTTCAGTCAACAACAGAAGCTGTACTCAAGAGTTAATCAACCAACCACAGGCCAATCCTCAGACAGTTTCAGATCAGTCAGTCAGAAGACACTCCCCACTGAAACAGGCTGTTAATTCCGGGCAGTAGCCCGGAAATATGACCTGTATCCTCAAAGCTCCAGGGCCCTTGGTTCAATTCTGAGGTCCATTTTACATGTTATCCCCACGCTTCCTTCCTGTTTCTTTGGTCTCCTACTACGGTCCAAAATCATGCCGGTAGATTCACTGATTACTGGAAATTGTTCCTAGGTGTGAATGAGTTTGCAAATGTGTGGACCTGCATCCCATCCAGGGTGTGTCCCTGCCTTGTGCCTAGTGTTCCCAGTATAGGCTTCAGCTCTACCATGACCCTGATCAGAATACAGTGGATACTGAAGATTAATTAATTTTTTTCTCATTCTTTACGGAAAATGTTTTTTTTTTTGGGGGGTTTTTTTTTTAAGGCCAGCCACAGGTAAATAGGACCTGATTGAAAGGTGTTCTAGGGATTTCCTAGTGGCTGCAAGGGGAGTTGGTTAATGGTTCCTCGGTTCCCCTAGTTGGGCCATGAGTGATAGCTTAAGCTTTTAGTATAAAATGTTGGTAAATGTGTCATCCAAAGGACATCCTTATATCTCCATTGATGTTAGAAAATTGATTAGAAGCCACATAATCATAGTTTGCCCAGTTAAACCTAGCTTGAGGAGTGGACTACCTGAAGTTTAGAAAAAGGAATTTTTATTGATAGATAAGCAAAGAAATTCATCCCACCATAGTTCACCTCAGCATTAATTAAAGATGCATATTGGTTCATAATCTCGCTTTTTTGTTTTCACAGGGCGATCGTGGTCCAGCAGGGCCTTTGGGTCCCCCAGGAGAGAAGGGTTCAATGGTAGGAAAACTAATCATTGTTTTAACAAACAATAAATGCTGATGTTTAGAATAGTTATGGGTTTTGCCCACTAAATGATCATATGTGGCAATGAAATATTGTGGCATGTAATTTAACCTCATATCAGCTTTTCCTTCTTAGAACTATACTGAGTTATTGGTGACTTATTGTATATTGCTTCCCTGTGTTTAAGGGCTATCCAGGCTTGCCAGGAGGTCCTGGAGATGTTGGCCCACAAGGCCCACCAGTAAGTTCTGCTGCCATATTCGCAAATATTATAGTATAATTGTGAGGGATATAATCAATTGTGGAATAAATTGGAATAAATCAATTAGGTCAGTGCAAGAATGTGTGCACCAAAAGGTGTGATTTGAGGTAAAATCATCATTCTCTTTTTCTACATCCCTCTGCTTAGGGTCTGACAGGTCCGAGGGGTACTCCAGGTGTTCCTGGGACAAAAGGAAGGAGGGTAAGCCACTAATTGAGGTATCTCATTTTTTGTCCATCCTTTGCTAATTCAGGGGTTTCATTCTCTATTATTGCTTGCATGGAGGAAACCGACCACGATGTCAGAGTAACAAAATCAAGCTGGTTCTGGGAACATTAGAGTAACTCTCTTTGCTGGTATTTCAGGGATCTGCAAAACATCATCACTGTAAAAGAACTCATGATTTGCAGAACCCATGTGGTGGCTGCCGTACTGTCTTTCATCTTGCACAAGGTTTTATATAATTTGCTCTTGAGGTTCTTCCAGCTCGGTGTCCTCCAGCTGTTTCTTGTGGATTGCGTAAATAATGGATCATAACAAGTTCAAATTGAACTCATCAGCTCTTTACATCGTAAAGCCATCAATGAACACAATGAGGTCAGGATCAATAAACCAGAACTGGTGAGCGATGCCCTGAAGTGTGCATATGTTTGTGTGCTCTGGGCCTGTGTCTTTTTGATGCAGTTTACAGTGACCCCTTATGGTCAAGATCAGAATGTCATCTACTAGTCATTCGAATCGTATGGCCGGCTATCAAATCTGTTTTACTGTTGATTCAGTAGTGAAGTTTTGTGTCTACACAGGATACCAGTCTTCTACACGAGTGAGTAAAGTATACCACAGCATGTGGGGGCCAGACGAGGAAGCCACGCTACTGCCGGCTGCATGTGTGTCTGTCTCGCTTCCCCAGTTTATAACATCATCAGCTATCTTATATCTGATTGTACAGGAAGCTTTTCATTTATGTGTGTGTGTTTGTCAGTGTGTGTATTTGCTAATATACTATAATGTACAGTGGGGAAAAAAGTATTTGATCCCCTGCTGATTTTGTACGTTTGCCCACTGACAAAGAAATGATCAGTCTATAATTTTAATGGTAGGTGTATTTTAACAGTGAGAGACAGAATAACAACAAAAAAATCCAGAAAAACGCATTTCAAAAAAGTTATAAATTGCATTTTAATGAGGGAAATAAGTATTTGACCCCTTCGACTTAGTACTTGGTGGCAAAACCCTTGTTGACAATCACAGAGGTCAGACGTTTCTTGTAGTTGGCCACCAGGTTTGCACACATCTCAGGAGGGATTTTATCCCACTCCTCTTTGCAGATCCTCTCCAAGTTATTAAGGTCTCGAGGCTGACATTTATCAACTCGAACCTTCAGATCCCTCCACAGATTTTCTATGGGATTATGGTCTGGAGACTGGCTAGGCCACTCCAGGACCTTAATGTGCTTCTTCTAGAGCCACTCCTTTGTCGCCTTAGCTGTGTGTTTTAGGTCATTGTCATGCTGGAATACCCAACCACGAGCCATTTTCAATGCCCTGGCTGAGGGAAGGAGGTTCTCACCCAAGATTTGACGGTACATGGCCCCGTCCATCGTCCCTTTGATGCGGTGCAGTGGTCCTGTCCCTTTAGCAGAAAAACACCCGTAAAGCATAATGTTCCCACCTCCATGTTTGATGGTGGGGATGGTGTTCTTGGGGTCATAGGCAGCATTCCTCCTCCTCCAAACACGGCGAGTTGAGTTGATGCCAAAGAGCTTGATTTTGGTCTCATCTGACCACAACACTTTCACCCAGTTCTCCTCTGAATCATTGGCAAACTTCAGACGGGCCTGTACATGTGCTTTCTTGAGCAGGGAGCCCTTGCGGGTGCTGCAGGATTTCAGTCCTTCACGGCGTAGTGTGTTACCAATTGTTTTCTTGGTGACTATGGTACCAGCTGCCTTGAGATCATTAACAAGATCCTCCCGTGTAGTTCTGGGCTGATTCCTCACCGTTCTCATGATCTTTGAAACTCCACGAGGTGAGATCTTGCATGGAGCCCCAGACCGAGGGAGACTGACAGTTATTTTGTGTTTCTTTCATTTGCAAATAATCGCACCAACTGTCGTCACCTTCTCACCAAGCTGCTTGGCGATGTTCTTGTAGCCCATTCCAGCCTTGTGTAGGTCTACAATCTTGTCCCTGACATCCTTGACAGCTCTTTGGTCTTGGCCATGGTGGAGAGTTTGGAATCTGATTGATTGATTGCTTCTGTGGACAGGTGTCTTTTATACAGGTAACAAGCTGAGATTAGGAGCACTCCCTTTAAGAGAGCGCTCCTAATCTCAGCTCATTACCTGTGTAAAAGACACCTGGGAGCCAGAAATCTTGCTAATTGATAGGGGTCAAATACTTATTTCACTCATTAAAATGCAAATCAATTTATAACTTTTTTTAAATGTGTTTTTCTGGATTTTTTTGTTGTTATTCTGTCTCTCACTGTTAAAATACACCTACCATTAAAATTATAGACTGATCATTTCTTTGTCAGTGGGCAAACGTACAAAATCAGCAGGGGATCAAATACTTTTTTCCCCCACTGTATGTACAGCATACATGTGGTAGCTCAGTGGTTAAGATGTTGTGCTACTGATCGGAAGGTTGTGAGTTCAAATCCCAGCACCGCCAAACCTCCACTGTTGGGCCTTTGAGCAAGGCCCTTAACGCTCAATTGCTCAGATGTATAAATGAAATAAATGTAAGTCGCTCTGGATAAGGGCGTCTGCCAAATGCCATAAATGTAAATGGTAGCACTTACCACATAGGCACAGATGTTTGGATCTGCATGATGTTGTGGCATGACTTCCTTTCCTGTTTGTTTCCATTTCTTAGACTAGAGTCTAAAGCAAGTTAAGTCCAAGCGTGGATCATCTTGGTTTTTTGTTTGGGATCTGTTTTCCCAGCAGATTTTTGTAGTAGTAATTAATTGTGACGGCTCCTTGCGACTTTGCGTAGATTTGCTACTGATACAGACATGGATAATGGAAAATTGATACAATTTCCAGGGAATTCTCTATTAATACCTGTATTAATCTTGTGCTAGGCCAATGACTGGGTATGCCAGTCCTGGATAACCACAACACAGACTGGTTAACTGTTAGCATATTTGCTCGCTTCTGGTTGCTTAGGGTTCCTAATGGGATCCTACTTGGAACCCTCTGTGATAGTGAAACACCTTGATGGTTGGGATGTGATGTCATAACAAAATGATCAACATTGGGGTGGTAACCGTAATGCTGCTTCATTTTTATTCCTTACATGATACAGATTTATTTAAACTTGAATACTTTATACTCGTTTGAGATATCTACACTCTTTCATATAAAACTAGAAATGTCTTTCAGCCATTGACTTTAAGTCCTGACCCAACAGATCCAATCAGAATGCTGGGTTGTAGCCTTTGGCGGCTAGCTTGTCATAGCTTACTAGGTTTTTGTTCTTTTTACATTTTGTTCATATCAGGGGCCAAGAGGAGCTGATGGACCACCCGGAGAGCCAGGACCAGAGGGCATCAAGGTACTAATACTACTCATCATATCAAACACACCCTCACATACCTACACCCTTCAAATTTTATTGGCATAACTCAATACAAAGCTATTTACTTTGCTGTATACAGGGAGAAAAGGGCGGGCCAGGCCAGAAAGGAGCTACGGGGTTTGTTGTAAGTCCAGCAACTTAGTGCTGCATGATACTGACCAAATCAAATATTGTATTTTGTACCACAGTGCTGTTGTGATCAGTGTGTCTCTTTGCAGGGCAAAGCAGGAAGTCCAGGGAAACGAGGCTCTCCAGGGCCACCGGTACGTCCACATCCAACAGTTACAGTTCATGTAGCGAGACCGTATTTTACGGACTATATGACACTCGTACCTCAATTCTGCCAGCATAAGGGGATCAGTATAGACGTGGCATTGTTGTATTTAGGTACTAGCATTTTTATTTTACATAGCATTTATTAAAGAATGAGGACGGGATCGATTTGTTAATTGATGGGATTGAGTGGCTGTCGAGCCATAATCAATGTCCATATAAAAATGTGTAAAATCTATTACATCATGTAATGAAACTAATCCCATCTGAATAGGGTGCACAATTCGGAGGTGCTTGTAACCTAAAAAAGACAGGGTTCAGCACGTTAGATGCTCAATTGAATGAACATGACCACATGACCATGTGTGACGCAGTCTGTGAGAAAGTTGTCCATCCTTTGTATGTTTTCACCCAGTGAAACTAACCCCATCTAAATAGGGCTCTAGAGCCTTGAAAATTAAAAAAAAAGAAAAATGTAAAGTATTAAAGAATGAGGTAACGTCCTACTGCCCTGCACTGGACAATCAGGAGGACATTAGTGCATTAGTGGTTTTGGACAGTTGCTTAACGGACTATCCTTAACCAATGCACCTACACTAATACTGTATAGTGACGTTTATTCTCAAACCTTTTTATAAATGAATGACTTTGTGTGTGGAATTTTGATGAACTTTCATTTTACTAAACCTTGCCTTTACTCGGTCATTATCACTCCATTTCGCCTGTATTCCAGTCTTATAACGCACGGTGCCATATTAACTGCCGACCGTAGAAGGAAGTAGACGGAGTCTGTCATTTTACAGCACACCCTCTCTGTCATCAGTGCTGGTGGTGTGTGTATGTTATATTAAACAAGACTTTTAATAGCCTGAGGATGCAGTGCCTCCTATCCCTTTTCCTTCACTCTTTCCAAATGCTTTTAGACCCACAGCGCCCTCTAGTGCCACAAACGAGCAACTCAGGCTGGTGTACACACTGTTTTCAAATCAATCAAACATATTTGGTGTTTCCTGCTCGGACACCTCATTTTACTTGTCGGCTCACAACAACAGCAACAAAAAAACATTATAAGGTAGAAAGTGCAGTACAGAAGCAGGCCTTACTGAATTTGGTGCATGCATGTTAAAATGAATGAATTAAGAAGCACTTCCTATGTCCCTGCACAAAGTCCTCAAGATTCACAGTGGCTTCACATTTGGCAAAACAAGTGATTATTATCCACCAAGGCACACGCTGCCCGTGAATGTTGGCTCACGTATTTCTGTTCCTCGTGGACAGCCAATTCCCATAAATCTGCCAAAGAGATAAGAGACCCCCAATAATGATCATTAGGTATAAGATAATCATCAGGAACAGATTTCCAGGTACGGTTTCACATGAAGCATCATGTGAAAATGGGAATTTTCACATGATTTTCACCACCACCGTGGTAATGGGAATGGGTTGCGTGTAGATACAGTGTATCCTGTAGACGATAATGAGCCGTGTAAACAGGGATGAAAGGAAAACATATGAAGCAGTGCTGGTGAGACGTCTGAGAGGAGTCAGAGAACCAGGCTGCGGTCATTTCCTGGTGGTGTAACAGCATGCGGCTGGTTCTCATAGACAAATAACCAACACAGTATGGCTGAATACACCACAGTACGACTTACTGTATCTCACTACAGCGTAATGAAACACAGAACAGCACAATTCACACATTATTTTACTTTGAAAAGTCAAAAGCAAGGACATTTAATGCGACTCATGATTCACTTTAGCTGTCACGCAATGCCGTTTGCGTTTAAGATAAACTATACGAGTACTCGAACGCAAAGTTCTTCTGCTTTCACACAGAATGTTTACACAAAGCTTTTAAATTTGCCCTGAAAGCCATTTTATGGACAAATTTATTTTTCATTGCTGTAGAATTTCCTTCTTCTTCTTCTTCTGATTTCCACCTCTTTCCTGCTCAGTGTTCTTGCATTTTCTCCACCTTATTTTCAGATTTCCTTCTTCTCACTCTTGGATTTTCTTTTACTTAATTTCATTTCATGATGGCTTACATTCCTGGGAAGCCTTCATCAGACTTCCATGTCCTCATTCTGGGACTTCCTCAGACTTCCTCCTCCTGACTCTAGGACTTCTTCCTCACTCTGAGATCTCCTCAGCCTTCCTCCTCCTCACTCTGTGACCTCCTCAGACTTTCATCTTCTCACTCTGGAACGTCTCCCTGCTCATTCTGGGACTTTTTTTTTAGACTTCCTGGTCCTCACTCTTGGACTTCCTCCTCTTCACCCTGGGGCTTTCACTTCCTCTTTACTCTGGGACCTTCTCAGACTTCCTCCTCACTCTGGGACGTCCTCATCCTAACTCTGGGACCTTCCCAGACGTCTTGCTACCTCTGGAACGTCCTCAGACTTCCTCCTCCTCATTCTGATACTTCCTCATCCTCACTCTGGGACCTTCTCAACATCTTCCTCCCTCTGGGGCTTCCTTACATTTTTCCTTCTTATTCTGGGACTTTCACCTCTTTACTCTGTGACTTCCTCAGACTTCCTCCTCATAACTCTGGGACTTGTTCATACTTCTTCCTCCTCTTCACTCTAGACTTCCACGTCGTTGCTCCTCATACTTTTGTCATTGTGTACAAATAATGCTACAATATAGGGTATATTCTTCCTTCTTGAAGAACAAATTGCTCATGCTGTCCATTATTGGTCATAACCCAGATATGTCTGTGTATGCAGGTATGTAATTTGTGTGTGTGTGTGTGTGTTTGTAGGGTGTTGCAGGACCACCTGGAAGTTCTGGTGAAAGAGGACCTCATGGTGAACCTGTGAGTATTTCAGCCTCGTTTCATAAATATTAGGCCAAATTGGTGGTTTTGGGAGCAGGAGCATGGACTTTTCCTTCTGGCGTTTCATGTTCTGGGAGTGTGTGTGTGTGTGTGTGTGTGTGTGTGTGTGTGTGTGTGTGTGTGTGTGTGTGTGTGTGTGTGTGTATCAGCTAGTCTAAACATGTAATCAGTCGGACAGGCCCCTAGTTGCTCCGTCTGCTGTAAAAACACACCGCAGCAGTTTAAAGTAGCCGTGCTGTTTTTCCATTCTTTCATACACATGCAGTACATCAGAACACACACACACACACACACACGCACACACACACGCACACACACACACACACACACACACACACACACACACACACGTCTTTTATCAGGCTTGCGTTTGCCACATAATTTGGCGATGACAACTGCTCTCTTCACAATAATATTGCCTCAGTCACATTTATTTTGCTAAGAGTGTTGAAGTCTAGCACGTAGCCATATGTGTGTGTGTGTGTGTGTGTGTGTGTGTGTGTGTGTGTCTGTGTGTGTGTGTGTTATGCAAAATAATGGAATGTGTTTTGTAGTGCTGAGTTACGTAACCAAGATTTCAATCTAATGTCCATTAGGGACCTAAAGGGCCACCGGGGGAACCGGGAGCAGACGGAGAGCAAGGACCTGAGGTAACACACGACGTTCCATAGTAATGCTTATAAGTGCATCTCTCTCTCTCTCTCTCTCTCTCTCTCACACACACACACACACACACACACACACACACACACACACACACACACACACACACACACTGTCAGCTAATTAAGTTAAAATGAGCTGTTTGCAATTTCTTTTTTTAATGCTAGTTTGCAAGTTAATCTGTTTACTATAAAGCTAGTTTACATTTTAGCTTCTTTACTATAGCGCTATGCGTTTATTGTAATGCTAGTTCACATTTTAGCCTCTTTACTATAGCGCTATGCGTTTATTGTAATGCTAGTTCACATTTTAGCTTCTTTACTATAGCGCTATGCGTTTATTGTAATGCTAGTTCACATTTTAGCCTCTTTACTATAGCGCTATGTGTTTATTGTAATGCTAGTTCACATTTTAGCCTCTTTACTGTAATGCTATTTTGTGGTTTAGTCTGTTTCTGGTAAAGCTAGTTCATGGTATAGTGTGTTTACTACAGTGTTAGTTTGTAGGTTAATCTGTTTACCGTAATGTTATTTCACATTTTAGGATGTTTACTATTATGTTAATTTGGGGGTTAAGCTATTTACTGTAATGCTAATTTTCATTTTACCCTGATTAATTGAACACTTGTTCATGTTTTAGCCTGTTTACTATAGCACCAGTTTGTGAGTTAGTCTGTTTATTTTAATGCTAGTTCACATTTTAGCCTGTTTATGAGTCACTACGACATAACGCTAGTCACGTTTTAACCTGTGTACTGTAAGGCTGGTTTGTGGGCTAATGTGTTTATCGTAATGCTAATTCAGACTGTTTACTATAATGCTATTTCGTGGGTAGCTTAGTTAGTAGAATTATTAGCAAACTGAAGTTCACAAGAGTTCCTTTTTGTCTTGAGAAGAAAAGGTGCAGCGTTTTTAAACGAGTGCTGTGCGTTTCTCTGACAGGGGCCTCCAGGACCTGAAGGTGAACAGGGACCTGCTGGAGAACCTGGATCCAAGGTGAGGAGATCTAAACCCATGCTAGTGCTAACAACATGAAGAACAGGTGGAAGCCTGTAGAGCTGGTGCAACGATTTGCATGAATTTGATTAGACTGATGAGTTGTGTGAGTGTAATTATTTTAATTATTTATTTAATTAATTATTTAATTATTATATTATGTTCTTTAAAATAAAAAAAAAATTTAAAAAATCATGCTGAAAAGTAATGGCACCCTTCATGTGCAGCTGGCTGAGGTGTTCTACAGCAAAGGTGTGCATATGGCCAAGGACTGTTATAATGATTACAGTTTAAAAAACATAACAGAAAAAGGCGACAATGTTTAAAAATGTATTATTCTTTTAATTATTATATATTTATAACTATTAAATATTATTATTTTATGCACCTCGAATATAACCAAATAATTAATAAATGATTATATTTCATTGTGCAACGTACACTGAAATAAATAATGAAGCATTTTAACGTTTACGTTTGAAAAGTGAAATGGAGTACAGTTAAGGTGTCGCAGAGTTGAGTTCTGGGTTGTGATTGGTCAGAAGGTGTTGATTAGTTTTCTATAACAGCAGCTCTGACAGGAGCGCAGCTGCAAATCACAGGTTTATATGCATTTCCTCGTTCTAATACGTTATCGTTTCTATAGTAACAGCTCATTCGCAGGGAACTGCATGGCAGACGCAGCACGTGTACGGATTATAAAAACGTGTGTAGTCGTTGCTATGGTTTATGTAACATGGATGGAAGGAGTCTCCAGTGTGAGCGCTTTGTAACAGTCAGAGGTAAAGCTGCAACGTTAAGTTTTCCGACATCTTCGGGACAGAGGAGTTTACGCTTTGTGCTTTCTCGGTATGTACTATGTCTGCGATGATGTATCAGTCAGCCAATATAGCGTGAGAAAGGAATGTCCAGGGTGAATTTACAGCAGTGTGTCATATACTGGAAAATAGTGTTTAGTGAACTTTTCTGTTCACTCATGGACGCTCTGATTCTCTTCCCTGTAGGGTGAAATCGGACCTGTGGGTGCTGAAGGGGAGCAAGGGCAAGAAGGCGTAAGGGTGAGTCCACATTCTTGCTCCTTAATTACAGGTCTGAAGGCCTCAGCTGTGTTTTTATTAGTTTCCCTGTCAGAGACTTTCTGCGTTCACTCGCACCGTCTGATCTTCTACTGTTACACCATAACTCGGTCAATCCTCGGGTCTTGCTTACGGCACGGTATATTATTGGCGCTGATATCCTTCTGTTTTTAATCTGAAGAAAAACTCTCTTGTGAGTTGGATTAGGCTCCTTGAATTATGAAATGTGTGCTTATATAAAAACCATAACGCTCTTACCAGTCCTAGCTAGTACCAGCTAACTAACTAGCCTAGCTTGTTCTCGAGATTAGATTCGGTTTTTTTGTTTGTTTGTTTTGAGGACGTTGTTTGTCTTCGCTGTAGCTTTAGAGGCTTTAGGGAAAATCTTAAAGAATTTGACCTGCGTGTTCGACCAATCGACAGCCAAAACATACACACGCTGTTATTTGTAGTTACAGCAGCGTTGAAAATATTTTCCATTCAGCATGCCGTAAATCTCCTCATAATCAAGACTCATTTTTCACCATCACTTTGTCCTCCATGTTTGTTTTTCTCAACCTGCGAACTGACCGGTCAGAAGGTAAGAAAGTGCTTGGGGTAACTTTTTTTCATTTTCCATCCAAATTTTCCACCATAGGATGATGATGATGATGATGATGATGATGATGATGATGATGATGATGATGTGTCACTGTTAAAATGCAGGTCGGGTTAAAAATACATACCTTTCCTGAAGTTTGATGATGTGCTTTAATTAGCTGTTCATGACTCCAAAGAGTCCTCATTATAATGCGTGTGCATATATTTTTGAAAGAAATCCCAAACTTAAACTAAAATTGATTTTGATGATCTGTGGTAATGGTAATGGAATGCTTTTAAATTGACGCGGTAGCATTCGCTTTTACTCAGACCTTTTCCCTGTAATGTGTGTGTGTGTGTGTGTGTGTGTGTGTGTGTGTGTGTATCTGTCAGGGGCCTCCAGGTCCAGCAGGAGAAGATGGACCTCAGGGAAAGGACGGGCCAAAGGTCAATAAACAATCAAACTTTTTTCCATTCATTTCCATTCCCATGACATTTTATTCGGTCCTAACTGCACCTTTGCTGGTTTAAAGATTCTTCTGCTTTTGCTCCAGGGTGAACAAGGTGACCGTGGCGCAATGGGGGAGCCCGGGGAAAGGGGCGAGGTCGGTGACCCCGGACCTCCAGGACCTCCCGGAGACGCTGGCGCGAAAGGATTCCCGGTGAGCGTCCGTCTGCGAGTGCATAAGAGTTCGAAATATAGATTGTATGTTTTCCATTTTTTTTCACACTAACATGATTTCTTTCCATTAGGGACCAGAAGGAAAACAAGGACCACCAGGCAAACGTGGACGTCATGGAAAGAAGGTAGACTTAGGATTCATGACAGCTGTTTCAGCTCCTAAAATCTCTGAAACGTATATTTATTTCATTCTGGTGGTTATATTGGAAAAAAACAAAAAACAAAAACAAAACAAATGTACACAGTATTAGAGTTAATGCAGTTAGGGGAATGAAAGGATTTAGACAAATAAGAAGGATAATGTTGGACCTAGCACTCCACCTTGTTGTACTCCACTTAGAAAAGCTTAATAAATGGTAGATAAGTGGTCAAGAACCACCGAAGAGCCACTGTTGAACCCTTGAGCAACTCCAGCCTCAGCTGCCTGGGCTGTTGTTTTTGAACAACGATAGGAGTCAGTGGTTAGCTTTTGCATCCCAGACAGCTGGACCTGAGACATAAAGTGCTTATAGGAGACAACCATGACATTTCAACACTCACCACTGAGACACCATCGTTTTGTTGATTTGTATCAGGGTGACCAGGGTCCGGCGGGTCAGCCGGGAGAGATGGGTTCCACTGGCGAAATTGGACGGGAAGGAGAGCGAGGACTGAAAGGAGCTCGTGGAACCAGAGGACCACCGGTTAGTACCTAAATGTGTCCCTGATTACATCACTTCCTTCCGTCCTTCCTTCACTTCTTCAGTAGTTTCCCTTCCTCCATTTCAGTTTGTAGAATAGGTGAATTAGCAGGTAAGTAGCTTCCTGTTTGTCTTCGACTAGTCGGTGTAAAAGTCGCTATTATTCCGAGGAAAGTAGGACGAAATGTAACGACAACGTCTGTTTTAAATTTTTAAAAATATTTTTTGTCGTATTCAGAATTGAGTCACGCGTCCGAATAGAGGATTTAATATCCAAATTGTGCACATTAGTAGTCAGACCTCAGACACACCTGCAAACTTATTTGAAGTTATGCGAGAGTTACACGTGGGGGCGGAGTTTGAGTAAAACAGAGGCGTGTCTCGGTTACGCACGATTCCGACCTTGAACTTCCGTAAGTGCGTTTTTCGTGAGCGATTTCCGGAATTCAAGGCCGGTAAATAAATAAATATGACAATGTTGTCCGTGCTGAAAAACCAGAGGCTTCTGCTCAACAAAAATCATAATAATCTGATTGAAGAATCAACTGAAGCAGCCGCGGAACCCGACTCTGAATACGAGTAACTTCCCGAGTTGAACTTTTGGACTTAAGTCACCGACCCTGAATATGACCTTCAACTAGCCTCTAGCTACTTGTGGGACAGTTAAGCTTCTAGGATGCTGGCTAGTTAATGCATTCTGATGACTACCTGAGCAATGTCATGTCCATTTGTATGTCCAGATGCAGAAGAAATATCCAATTAAAACAGATTTAACTGCTGTTTGTGTATTTTTCCAGTCTCACATCAATGGCTTGAACAAAACAGATCTAAGGTCCATCAGGATTTCAGTTCTTCTGAAAGTTGTTTTTGGAAATCTCAGCTCACAAAGCTGCCAACGTATCGACGTTCTTACAGAATCTCTATTTTTGTGCCTTATTTGATTACTGTGGCCATGTTCTCCTGCAGCGTGTTTCGCTTTTTATCCTTCATGTCCTGACATTTTTTTCCCAGTAGGTAATCCTCAAATAAAAATTAAAAAAAAAAAAAAAAAACACTGACTAGGCAGTTAGTTGCTAGAAAGGAACCAGTTTCAAGCTGTAATTCAAGATTCTGTCTTGAATGGTTTTAAAAAAAAATAATAAATGACTCGTCTGGGTCCCTTAAAAGCTAAAACACTTGACAGAGATCCAAACCAGAGCTCGATACAACATTGTTGTTGACCTTGAGCTGTTAGAATCCAGCTAGATCTAAACAGTAACAGAGTCTGGACTTGAATCAAAGACTCCTGATGGGATATTATAGTTTTTTTGTTTTTTTTAAGTAAATCCATTAAGGATTGTTAGCATGCTAAGCATTAATCCATTTCTTCTGTACTCCACGATGAGCACACTGAGGAGAAGCAGAAATATACACATACGTACCAAAACCCTTCCCCGACTCGGGCCGAAAACGTTCAAGACATTTCCGAGCTCGTTTCAGCAGAAAGAGACGCCGTTTCTAGGAATGTGTTTGTTTTGAACCCGGGATTAGATATAAAGAGGACTTTCAGGTGGCTGTCGGGAGTCTCGTTTCAAACACAAACCGGTTTTTCAGTCGTGTGTGTGTTTTCTTCATTACGTCTAGGGTCAACCCGGAGTTATGGGACCGCAGGGGGAACCAGGAATGGAAGGGTACACAGTGAGTTACTTTTGCTTTTATTGAAAACAAACATACACACACACACACACACACACACACACACACACACACACGGTTAAATGCTAAATCGCCCCAGGGAGTCCTCACACGGCACGGCAGATTAATAATACAGAGACTCGCAAAAAGCAGAAACATTCTTCGCAATAATTTATGCCAAACATACCAAGGTCCTCCACACACACTCAGATCCACACACACCGGGGCCTAACCGTACACTCTTCAAAATATACATTTCAAAACAGTTAGGCTTGTACAAGCTTTTCAGGATTTTCCTCACATTTTGACTTTTGGGTGGGATTAATTTGACTCAACATTCCAGAAAATCTGTGTCATCTGTGTATTGCGAAGGATGTTCAGACATGTCATTGGGTACCCAGGGTATCTCAGCACCCATTCAGTAGCATTATTGTTAACTCACAATCCAATCACAGTTGGATTTTTATGGGTTACCCATCAGATCTAACATTGTCTTCAAATAAACATCGTTCTTTGTTAACAGTTTTCTAAGATTCTGGCACAAACCTGACGTGTGGGGCGGGGCTTAACGGCGCTTTACTCTCATTGGCTAGTGAGTTTTGGCTCGATGACCACGAAGTAAAGACTTCAGTGGCGTGAATTTTGGAGAGCGTCCTGGGATGTCAGTCAGTATATTAGTTCGTAATTAATATTTGAGGTTTGGAGGAGTCTCATACGACTAATTCTTTTCAAGATCTCCGGAGCGGCGTCGTTGTCGTCATCATCGACGTCATCCTCCTCCTCCTCCTCCTCCTCCTCCTCCTCAGCTGGACACTCGAGCTGTCGGACCAAATCTCACTAGCCAATGAGAGTAAAGCCATTTCTGCCACTGAGTTCACCGTTCAGAGTGTTTTTCTTCTTTCTCACTGTATATTTTTGTCCGTTTCTTGAAATGTTACGTTCAATACTTTTGGCACAGATCTAGTCCCATAATTTCTTAGGTCTGAGATTCCTAATGGAATGTTATGTGTTTGTTAGTACTCTCTACTAATCTTATGCCGAGCACACAATGTTAGCAGCATAGACTGTTCTGGAAGTGACGTTCTGTGGGTTTTGTGTGAATTTTACGTGGCTGCTATTTGTCCCAGAAGCCCTATTAATCCTGGATTAGTCTCCCACATGGAGGTGGGGTAATATAATTATTACCGGAGTATCTCTGGGATTTTAGTCCTGTCCAGATCCGTCATGTCAATAATATTTTTTACAGACTGCATATGCACCGGATGTCTGGAATGAGTACAGCACATATCGCCTTGTATAAACTGACTAGTCGAAATAACCCCAGGTTATATATCTCCATCCGAATTGACATGTTGGGAAAGATTGACGTACGCTACGTGGCCCTAACCCTGACCATCACACCCATATGTGCCTGTTGAACATCCCGTTCCAGATGTGTTCTCTCTTTATTGTTATAATAAGCTCCAGTCTTCTGGGAAGGCTTTCCACTAGATTTCGGGGCGTGGCTGCGGGGATTTGTGTTCATTCAGCAGAAGCTAACACTAGCTACAAGTTTCAGCTAGCTAAAAAAACACCTCACAAGTCGTTAGCTATAATCATGGAAATCTAGTAATCTCTGGATAACTAACCAGCTGCTGAAGGTCAGTCTTGCTTGCTAAACAGACTGCAGTATAAGATTAGCTTGCATGTTTTTAGCGAGCTAATCAACTTCGCAAGATGTTAGCATTTAGCTATAGTCATGAATGCTCGGTAGTGGTTTCTGAACATTAGCTAGAGTTTTGTGTAATGTTTCTTTTCCGAATTTAGGGTCATGTTGGCAAGCCCGGTCCACCTGGCCCCCCAGGACCTAAAGGTGAAAAGGTAAGTAGCATCATACGGATCTGTGTGTGTTATTTCTTTAGCAGGAATGTGGACATGTGCTGTCTGTAGCACTACTTTGTGACTGCAGTATATTTGTGTGTGTGTGTGTGTGTTTTTTTACTCAGGGTTATCCAGGAGATGACAGCAAGACTCCAGGACCGCCGGGGCCCTTAGGTGAACCAGTAGGTCTAGATCTCCTTACACCTCCTATCATCACACACCACCACTCCCTGTTTACCAAACTCACTACGCGTCAGCCGGGCCCTTACCAACAAATGAAATGTTAGAAAATGATCACATGACTAAGTTTGAACACCGTGTCCAAATCTGTTATAATAATTTATTAATAAGTAGCAACATGGAGAAAGGTTTTAAACAACCTCTACTTCCTGTCAAAAAAAAAAGTCAGCCGTGATACATCTGCTGTTATTTTACATGGAATTGGTGTGTGTGTGTGTGTGTGTGTGTGTGTGTGTGTGTGTGTGTGCGCTTGGACAGGGTCCTCCAGGTGAGAGAGGTGACAGAGGAGACCCAGGAGAAAACGGATATCAGGTGAGTAAAGGACGTCTTCAGCTTTATCCCAGGGTAAATTTAATCCCAGATTCATTTTCGATCAGTTTCCTGTAAAATGAATCGTTTTTCAATCCCCAGTTAATCTCAGAGAGAGAGAGAACAAGACACGATGAGATGTCATGTGGGTCTGTGTGTTTCAGGGTCACGTTGGGGTCACCGGGGCCCGAGGGTCAGTGGGACAGCAGGGGGCGCCAGTGAGTACACGAGTTTAATCTGTAATTCCTTTGGTTTCTATATTTTCCTCATTTAATCTGCATTACCCGATCTAAATAACGGGAGAATAATCCGTGTGTACATTTACTACGCCGGAATATATCTGCTCTTAATATGGATCATTAAATGTTTTCGGTCCTCTTTAGTAATTATGGACCGATGGTCATGTGATGATGGTTTTTCACGCAATGGCATCGTTCTAACCAACCGCAAACTTTTTATTCGCTTTTGTATTGTGATGTTTTTAATTAAATCGGTAAATATTTACGTTGTTTTTTTTTTTTTTTTTAGGGATTACCTGGACTGCCTGGAGAAACAGGACCTAAAGGAGATAAAGGAACTCAGGTGTGTGTGTGTGTGTGTGAGAGAGAGAGAGAGCGAGCGAGCGACAGAGAGAGAGAGAGACAGACAGACAGTAAGACAGACAGAAAGAATGAGAGATTGATAGATAGAGAGATAGAGAGGAAAAGAGACATGGATGGATGGAGGGATAGATAGATAGATAGATAAATATAAATGGAGAGGTATGGAAAGAGAGAGAGAGAGAGGGAGTGAGAGACCGACAGAGAGAGAAAGAGAGAGATGGATGGATAGATAGATAGATAACTAGAGAAAGACAGAGATATGGTGATGGGGAGAGAGAGAGAGAGAGAGAGAGAGAGAGAGAGAGAGAGAGATCCATAGACCATAGATCCATAGAGAGAAAGAGGGAAAGAGACATAGATATATAGGTAGATAACTAGATCTAAACAGAGAAAGACAGAGCTACAGCAATGGGGGGAGAGAGAGAGAGAAAGAGAGAGAATGAGAGAAAGTGAGAAAGAGGGAGTGAGAGAAAGAGATAGATAGATAGATAGATAAATAGATAGATAGATAGAGATGGAGAGATATATAGATGAAGAGACGGCCGGACAGAGAGACAGATAGATAAACAGAGATAGATGGTCAGGTATAGAGAGAGAGAGGGGGAAAGAGACATAGATAGATAGATAGAAAGATACGTAGATAACTGTCTGAAATAACTGAATTCAAATAAATGATAGTACTTGGTAAAATGTGTGTGTGTGTGTGTGTGTGTGTGTGTGTGTGTGTGTGTGTGTGTGTGTGTGTGTTTAGGGACAGCCAGGAAAAAATGGTGCTCAGGGTCAGACGGGTTCTCCTGGTCCAGAGGTAAGTGTTCTTGTTATTGCTGTTCTGGTAATCGCTGTGCTGTAAGAGGAATAAAACACTCGGGGACATGCTGTTACAGGAAAATCATCACCTTCAGAGCGGTAACAGTAGCTGCGCTTCATCACACCACCCTGTCGGTAATTATTTTCCTATAACGGCGTGCCACAGAGTGTTTAATCTCATCCGTACTCAGCCAAAGCTAACTTAAAGTTCTGAACGGAGCGCTGAGTAAACGTGTGCTTTAGTGTGTGACTAAGTGTGTTGTGTGTTTCAGGGACCTGTAGGTTTGCCAGGGCCCAAGGGGATGATGGGATATCCTGGACCTGATGGTACTCCGGGGTTGCCCGGGTTACCGGGACTGCCTGGTCTGGTTGGTCACACAGTAAGTTGAATTCTCGAAATCTGATTGGTCAGAACTAAATCACAGGTTTATATCAATACGTTCGTTCTAATATGTTGTTTCTATAGCAACAGCTTATTTCACACTGCACAACAATTCAAAACATGTACTGATCATTAATATTGTGAAGCTTTCTGAACATGTCTCCAGTGTCAGTTTTTGTCTCGTTAACATCAGAAGAGAGAGTAAAGACAGGCTGGTGAGGGAAAGACTGTTTATAGGCGCTTAGAACCGGAGCTAACCTGCTTCACAGCATTAAATGTAACTATATACGGATAAAAAGTAATCGTTGTAATCGTTTAGTAAATTGTTGAGGTGTAAGAGGAATAAAACAGGGTTTTTGTTTCTTACATCTACACACCATGTCATCTCCTGTTTTGATTGACAGGGTCAGCATGGCACGACAGGCATCGAGGGGAGGGCGGGACTTCCTGGTCCGCGGGGTGAGCTCGGGCTTCTTGGTGCGATTGGAGACAGAGGAAAGCCTGGGATACAGGTACGTTCTTCTCTTCTCTTCTCTCCTCTTCTCTAACCCTTCCTTGAGTTCACCTGTATGACCATTTCACCTCTGCTCCACCTTGGTGCATGTGGCTTTGTTTGCTTTTTTTTCAGGGAGAGAGGGGTTTGCAGGGTGACAGGGGGCCAGCAGGTGCTAAGGGCTTGGAGGGCGCCCCCGGAGACCAGGGCAGAAAGGGAGATCCTGGGGTCAAAGGTCAACCGGTGAGAGCCAAACTCTCTAAGCACTCTAATAGCACTAGCATACTTGCATACTAACTGCAGACTACTACGCTTTCTAGTATAGCAGCATGCTTCCATACTTGTCTACTAGCTCACTTGTGTACATTAGCACACTTACCTATTAACCAACTACTACTAGATTATTAACCAACTATTAATACTAATAGAATGCTTATTAGCTACTTTATCTACTAGCTTACTTTTCATAATAGTGTGCGTACATACCTGCATATTAACCCACTGGAATACTAGCTGTCTTGTGTAATAGTGCACTGGTAAACTAGCGTACTTGTATATTAAGATACTAGCTTTCTTACATGCTTGCATACTAGCACACTAGCCTACTTGCATGCTAGCATTTTTACATCCTTGCATACTTGCCCAATAATGCACTGCTATACTAGTATATTAGCATATTAACACGCTAGAATACTTTGTGCATACTAGCAGCACACTAGCCTACTTGTACAGTATACTAGCATACTTTTATACTAAGACATTAGTTTTCTTGCTAACTTGCAAACTAGCATTTTTTTTTTACGTACCTGCATACGTGCATATTAACCCACGAGAATACTAGCTTTCTTGCATACTAGCACACTATTCCACATGTGTGGTGGCATTTTACAATGTAGCATACTTGACTAGCTCGGATGCAGGACTGAACTGCAGCCTCCCCTCCACACAAACCCTTAAAAAAACACGCTTATCTTGTTTTGTTTTGTTTTTTTTAACACTTCAACAGTCGTCTAAGCTAATAAATCTGCTCAGGCTAATAAGCGAGCAGCGAGCGGTGTCTGATTAAACACACTCCTCGGTGCTCAGAGACACTGACGAGTTCAGGGGAAGAGAAAGTTCTCAGGTTCCCTACAGAACACAGAGATGTTAGTGATGCTGAGACTCGACACACATTCCAGACGTGTGTGGTCCAGATCAGATTAACTCGGCTGTCAGTCATGTGTGTGTGTGTGTGTGTGTGTGTGTGTGTGTGTGTGTGTGTGTGTGTGCGTGCAGGGGGAAGTTGGAGACCCAGGCATATTAGGACTTCAGGGTTTCCCAGGACCGAAGGTACATAGGCATACACACACACACACACACACACACACACACACACACACACACACACACACACACACTTACACTCACTAGTGTATTAGCATTGCATATCATTAGCATTCTTGTTGCCGTTATTATTATTATTATTATTATTATTATTATTATTATTATTTGCTTGGTCCAGGGGCCGAGTGGAGATTTAGGCTTTGCTGGATATCCAGGACCCAAAGGACCGCTGGGTACACTGGTGAGTAACATCACTCTGTCACTTTTCTATTTCTTTAGTTTCCCTTTTTTTTCCCCTTCATCCTTCTCCCTGTTTTCTAACAATATAAACATCACACACAGATTTTTCTGCACTCTGCTGTTCTCTCAGCAGCTTTACTTTCACTCTTCCTCATTTGCATATCTTCATACTACATACAGCAGCCTTACATACTACTTGCATACTTGCATAAATGTACACTTTCGTACTTGTATACCTTCATTCTCACCCACCCCATGCCTGTATACTGGCATATATCTACACTTGCATACTTGCATACTCTAACACTTTTTTACTTGTATACTTACTGTACATACTCACACACTTCCATACTTGCATACTTACATACTCAAATACTTCATATCTGCATACTTTCATATACATACAGCCTTTCATATATGCATACTTACATACTCACACACTTCCATACTTGCATACTGACACACTTCCATACTCATACTCCCATACTTGCACACTTTCATGCTTACAGGCTTGCATATATGCATAGTTACATACTCGCACACTTCCATACTTGCATACTTACATACTCAAACACTTCATACCTGCATACTTTCATATACATACAGCCTTTCATATATGCATAGTTACATACTCACACACTTCCATACTTGCACACTTCCATACTTGCATACTTACATACTCAAACACTTCATAACTGCATACTTTCATATACATACAGCCTTTCATATATGCATACTTACATACTCACACACTTCCATACTTGCATACTGACACACTTCCATACTCATACTCCCATACTTGCACACTTTCATGCTTACAGGCTTGCATATATGCATAGTTACACACTCGCACACTTCCATACTTACACATTTCCATGTTGCATACTTAAACAGTTTACTTTTATATTTCATACGTATTTACATATTTGCAGGCTTTCATACTTATACTTACCTGCTTGCACACTTTCATACTTTCATACTTACATACTCAAATACTGCCATACCTGCATTCTTAAACATTAGCACACTGCTGTAATTGCATCCTTTAATCAGCTCCCTTTTTATTTCTATTACTTTGTACTTCTCTCTCTCTCTCTCTCTCTCTCTCTCTCTCTCTCTCTCTCTCTCTCTCTCTCATTGCATTTCTTTATCCATTTTCTCTCCTTTTCTTTCTTTCTTTCTGTCACACTTACATAGATTTTGGATATTTTATGCATTTATTGTGAATCCCTCATTTCTCATTATGACCCTTTCCTCTTTGCTTGTGTGTGTGTGTGTGTGTGTGTGTGTGTGTGTGTGTGTGTGTGTGTGTGTGTGTGTGTGTGTTTCAGGGTTTCACAGGTCCCGTTGGTCCAGTCGGGATGATCGGCCCAGTCGGAAGACCTGTATGTTGCTCTCTCTCTCTCTCTCTCTCTCTCTCTCTCTCTCTCTCTCTCTCTCTCTCTCTCTCTCTCTCTCCCTCTTTGCTTTAGCTCATGTATGTGTTTGTGTTTGTCTCTCAGGGTCTGCAGGGTCCTAAAGGAGGAACAGGAGAGATGGTGAGAAACTCGTTTATCTTTACATAATATCATCTTTATATCTCACCTGTAAAGACTCAAGACTTTTCGAAAGAAAGTTTGACTTATTTTCCACATTTTTAGATTAAGGCTGAAGACAATAAAACTATCACAGATATGAACAAGATGGCATTTTTCAATTTCACCAACTTTTGGCATCGTCACAGGAGCCACGTTGTTTAATTTGTAGATCAGCGTACACTCACTCGCTGCCGGGAATAAAATGTGTACTGGAATGTTTACTGGAACAGATGGAGGATATTTGCATGCACAGAAAGTGCATTTACACACACACACACACACACACACACACACACACACACACACACACACACACACTGGTATGAATGATAAAGCCAAGCTGCAGTGTTATATTCTGACCTGTAGGGGCAGCAGCGCTCTAAGGCTCTTTCATGAAACACGCAGCTGGTCAGTGTTACACGAGTACTCATGTTACACTTTCACAACACGGCGCTGTTGAGTTCTGGATTGTGATTGGTCAGAAGGTTAAGATTGATAGATTTCCTACAACAGCAGCTCTGACAGTAGCGCATCTGCAAATCACAGGTTTATATTAATGCACTCGTGCTAATACGTTACCGTTTCTATAAACGTGTGGAATTGTTGATGTGCTGACGTTTACTTTGAGTTTACTTAACATTTATGGAAGGAGTCTCCAGTGTCAGAGGTAGAGCTGTAACTTTACGTTTTCCAATATCATCAGGACAGAGGAGTTTACGCTTTGGCAACATTTTATGTTTAACGTTTTAGTTGTTGTTGTTGTTGATGTATTAACTTTTTCTCTTGCCCCAAAAGGGACCCCAGGGGCCACGCGGTAGTCCAGGACCGAGGGTAAGTGAATCTTTAAATGCCATTCTTTTCACTTTTATTATACACGTCGTTTATATTTATGTATAAAACCAATAGCTTCTTGTAGTTCTGAAATTCAGTAAGTGAAGGTGTTCACATTCTGACTGTGTGTGTTGGCGTTAACATTCGAAGAACAAACTACAGTTCTCAGATTTTTGTTTGTTTGGTTGGTTTTAGGGTCCTCCAGGTGCTCCCGGACCATCGGTAAGAGAACTTGTGTTCATCCTTAATATTAAAGCAATGTCCCAAACCACATGCTAGCCTTTTAATTAATATGACAGAATAGTACAGCGTACTGTAGGCCTAATACAGCTGCATGGTGAAAACTTTACTCATTTTGGTACTCGGGTTTGCACGACTAGTCGAGTCTAGTAATTCAAAAAAATTCATCAGATGGCTGTCTTTTTCAGTTACATCAGTACTTCTAGCTCAATAGAAATTGTTCATTCTTGGAGCTGACAAGCTCCACATAGCTCAATAACCAGCTTTCCTTGGATGGAGGAGGTGTGTGGAGGCTAACATACTTTTTTAGATACTTTCGGTCTTTTCGACCCGTTGCATCACACGGAGGAAAGCTCCGTCTGCCTTCTTCCGCATACCTGAGCTCACAGACACCCATGATTGTCTAGTGTTACTCTGATTGACAGGGTAGTATTCCCCTCCTGCCCCGAGTATTATTATAGTATTCCCCTCCTGCCCCGAGAGCACAGCCATTTTTGCTCTTTTGGCCACGGATAAGTCTGGCATCTTTGGGATCCGAGCTCATGATCCCCCGACTGCAGGGCGAACGCTTTTCTGTTGCGCCAAATGGGAGCCATCTTGGATTATTTTTCGATGTTGATAATGAACCACCACATTTAACTTAGCATTCAGAAAACGAGTCTGGATCGACCTCCGTCGGCTGACGTGTGTCGCTCGGCTCTCGGCTAACCGAGTGGGGTCGGATAGCGATGTGCAACCCGCGGCTCCGCGAGGTCTCGACAGAATCCACTCTGCCACAGTGCACGGGTTTTATTTCGTTTTAATGGCGAAACACACAGCTCTACACTTCAATCATTAATGTATCATCACTGACTGACTATCATACACCTCCACCTAACACTCGCTCCTCATGTGCTCGGTCGCAAACGCTACAGTTCCTGTGTAATTAGCTTTGTCACGAGAACTTGGGCCATTTTTAAGTAATGAACAGAATGAACGGAAATGTTGTAATGAATAAAGCCGGCAGTGGAGGCTGATAGAAGTGATTACTCATAGACGTGTAGTTTCACTCCAGGTCAAAGATAAATATTAAATTAGCTAGAAGAAGTCATTGTTAGTTGAGTTTGGCTGGCATTCAGAGGAGAATCAGTGTGTGTGTGTGTGTGTGTGTGTGTGTGTGTGTGTGTGTGTGTGTGTGTGTGTGTGGTTGAGGCCAGTGAAGTTGAGTCACCATGTTGACTGGAAAGTTCATGGTAGGGTTTCTGCGTTTACAGGATGTGACCATACTGATATGTGAGAAGGTCTAGCAATCCTGACGAATGCCCTCAGTACATTAAGGACACACACACACACACACACACACACACACACACACACACACACACACACACACACACACCAGGTTATAGACCGCATATTGGCAGCTCTGTGAGGACATATGCAATGTGTCAAGCTTATTTTTATGATTTGTGGGAAAATGAAAACGTACGGTATTTAAACACACAGGGTTAAACTGAAAGTGATTAACGGACAGCCGGGTTAATGTGGCTCTGATCTGAGGTCAGTGTGTTTGACTGCGCTGTGGTTACAGAGACGTGCACGTGTGGGAGGAGCCATGCTGACCGTCGTGGAATCCGACACACCGATGCATGAGGTACTGAACCATACGTCCGCCTGTCTCTCTCTCTCTCTCACACACACACACACACACACACACACACACACACACACACACACACACACACTCATAACTTCAGTTTATTCTGAAAGTTTTTCCACCACAGCTGAGGGATTTGCATCAGGCTTTCTGAGGCAATCTGAATCGTACGTAAAAGCAGGTAAATGTGAGATTCCAATCATGATCCGTGGCTTTGCTTCCCAAGAAGTTCACCATCACACAGCCAACTGCTTTATGGGCAAATTCTGAAAATGCAAATAAAAAGAGCCAGAAAATCAATAATGTGAGATTAATATTTATTTATTTATTAATTATTAATACGGTCATGCCAATAAAGCTTGTTGAATTGAATTGAATTGAGAGAGAGAGAGATAGTGACAGACAGAGATGGAGAGGCACAGAGAGAAAGAGAGAGACCAAGAGAGTGAGACAGAAACAGAGAGAGAGATGGAGAGAGAGAGGCAGAAACAGAGAGACTTGGAGAGAGATGGAGAGCGTGAGACACAAATTAATGTTCATTAGTAAACCATTTTCATAATTACTAAGTACTAATTAATAATTAAAGTACTTTGAATTGAAAAAAAAATTGTGAGACAGAGAGAGACAAAAATGGAGAGAGAGAGAGAGAGAGAGAAACAGAGAGATGGTGAGAGTGAGACAGCGAGAGAGACAGAAACAGAGAGATAGAGAGAAAGACAGAGAGTGAGAGACACGGAGAGAGTGAGAGAGAGAGAGAGAGAGAGAGAGAGAGACAGACAGTCATCAACTGTATATGGAGTTTTTATGTTAATTTTGAAAATTCGAATAATAACGCCGGAGGGAAAAACAATTAATATTGCAATTTTTTACTGAGGTGAAAAGATGACATGCGAAAAAGAGTGATGGAAAGGTGGGTTTTTTTCCGTTTTTTTCAAATAAAACGTGTCAGGGGACGTGAGTCACGTGTTTCAGACACAGATGACACTCATGCAGTGTTTGATTTAGTTAATGAAAGCAACATCAGACGTCACCGTGATTCCCACCGGGATACAGAGCTTACTGAGGATGAATTACTAAATAAAAATTATACATTAAATCTCTTTTTTTCTTTTTTTTTGTGGTAATTGGTTTCAAAATTGTGAATGGAAATTGGTTTAATGTCTTTCCAAATCAAGCTCAAGCTCGTCTCTCTCTTGCTGTCTCTCTCTCTCTCTCTCTCTCAGAGATACCAGAACGCCGAGGCATCCATGTCCGAGCAGAACGCCGAGGTCCTCAGGACTCTGCACTACCTGAGCGCCATCATCTCCGACATCAGGACCCCGGCAGGCACCCGGGAGAACCCCGCCCGCTTCTGCAAAGACCTGCTGGACTGCAAACCCAAGATGGCTGACGGTGAGATCCAGATTCCACCATATGATTAAATTTCCTGTAACGGCAGCTCTGACATCAGTACAGCTGCAAATCACAGGTTTATATTAATGCGCTATCGTTTCCATAGTAACAGCTCGTTCACTCGTTCACACAGAGAAGTTTTCTCTAAATGTAACATGTATGGAAGGAGTCTCCAGTGTCAGGGCTTTGTAACAGTCAGAGGTAAAAGCTGTAACTAAGTTTACGCTTCTTTGCTGTTTCTCATTGACATGAAAAGCTGCATTTTTGGAGAGAACGGTAATAGGGGCGTGGCCAGGGCAGGATCAAATCATTATTAATTAATGGTTATTGTTAGTAATTATGAAAATGAACATTAATTTGTGTCTCTCTCAGGAATGTTCTGGATCGACCCGAACCTCGGCTGCTCGTCTGACGCCATCCAGGTGTTCTGTAACTTCACAGCTGGAGGCCAGACCTGCCTTATCCCCCTCGCTACAGATAAGGTACTTTCACACTCACACATAGACACCACACACACACACACACACACACACACAAACATCTGGCACACGGTCATATGTATAAGCCGTGCCGTTCCTCTGTGTTCCTGCAGGTGGCGCTTGGGGTCAGTAAGGTCCAGATGAAGTTTCTGCACTTGCTGAGCGTTGAAGCCACTCAGTCCATCTCGCTCCACTGCTACAGCGAGCCAGACACCACCTCCTCCTCCTCCATCACCACCACCTCCTCCTCCTCCATCACCACCACCTCCTCCTCCATCCAGACACCTGGTAACGTGCGCTTCTACGGCTGGAACGGCCAGGTGCTCGAGAGGAGCTCCATACCACACCATCACGTGCTTCAGGACGACTGTGGGGTGAGAGAGAGAGAGAGAGAGAGAGAGAGAGAGAGAGAGAGAGAGTGTGTGTGTATGTGTGTGTGTGTGACTGAGAGAGAAAGAGAGAGAGACAGTGCACGAGAGAGAAATAGAGAGAGACAGGAAAAAAGTGTGGGAGAGACAATGACAGAGAGTGAGACATATCGAGAGTGTGAGAGAGGGAAAGGCAGATACAGAGTGTGACAGACAGACAGAATGAGAGAGAGAGAGAGACAGAGTCATGGAGAATTAGAGAAAGAGACAGAAAAAGAGAGCATGTGAGAAAGAGAGAGGGACACATAGAGAGAGAGACACTGAATGAGAGAGAGAGACACAGAAAGAGAGAGAGACAGAAAGAGAGACGGAAAAGAGAGAGAGCGAGAGAGATGCACAGAATGAGAGCAGGATACATAACAAGAGAGAGATACACAGAATGACAGAGAGAGACAGAGAGACACAGAATGAGAGAGAGAGACAGAAAGAGAGATGGAAAAGAGAGAGAGAGAGAGAGAGATGCACAGAATGAGAGCAGGAAACATAACAAGAGAGAGATACACAGAAAGACAGAGAGAGACAGAAAGAGAGAGAGACAGAGAGAGAGATGCACAGAATGAGACAGAGAGACACACAGAATGAGAGAGAGAGAGACAGAAAGAGAGTGAGAGGGAGACAGAGAGAGATGCACAGAATGAGAGAGAGACACACAGAATGAGAGAGAGAGAGACAGAAAGAGAGACAGACAGAAAGATTCAGAGTGAGTGAGACAGATAGAGAGAGACAGAGATAGAAAGAGAGATGGAAAGAGAGAGACAGAGATGGAGAGAAAGGCAGACAGAGAGTGAGACGGAGAAATTCAGAGAGAGAGACAGAGAGAGAGACAGAGAGAGAGACAGAGAGAGAGACTGGCTATGTTTACATCCAGAGATTTATTTAAATTAATTGTTTCCATTTAAGTGACATTAAAAAAATGCTTTAAAAAACATTTAGTGTTAATGTTACCATGACAACAAGAAGCCTTTGAGTCCTGTCAGAGTGTAACAAGTAGCCAGTGCTAGCTTAGCTCAGTGTTCGCATGTGTTTTAAACGATGTCTAAAATGATCACGTTGTTCCCGCCCTAACTACAATAGGCCCATTGACTTTGTCACGTGACGTAACGTGGCGTAAACGTCGGATCTGATCGTGTGTTTGGTGTGACTGTGTGACTGCGTGCAGGTACGTGACGGCCGGTGGCACCGCTCTCGTTTCCTGCTGCACACTCAGGACCCGACGCTGCTCCCTGTGGTGGACGTGCAGGGTTTCCAGCCCCGAAGCGCAGGGCCTGAGCAGCGCCACCTGGAGGTCGGACACGTCTGCTTCCTGTGAGCCACTTCCTCCTCCTCTCACCTGTGAAACAACTGAAGGACTCTCGTTTCAAGATGGCTGCCCGCAAAGCTGGGTCGCCAAAGAGCGCTGTGCTGCCGCCACGCCGTCGTGGCTTCCCACGGGTCCTAAAGCCTGACCCGTACAGGGAAAACGCCCTGTTTAAACTAAAGAAGAATGCGAGCTGGACTGAAGCAGCTCGCTCCCGTCGAGTGTGGGATTTTTATTTTTTTTTTCCTCCGTCGAATATGGTGCTGGAGTTAACCGGGTCCACAGACCGGGTTTTCAGAACTGTTTTTGTTTAAGAGCGAGATACTGAAATGTGCTGATTTTTGGAGGTTTTGAAGAAATAATCCGATCCAAAATCTAATAAATAAGTAGAGAATTCAAAACAAAAAATGCACAGTTGTGGTATGAACGATCTGAATCAAGTGTATAAACACGATCAGATCCGGTTTCACCAACAAAAAAAAACAAAAAACAGCAAACAGCGTTTCCCTGTGAAGAACTTCTGAAACACTGGTTCAGGATCAGGTGCTGATAATCAGTTGTCCAAAACACAATGTTATGTAAAACATACTATATTGTTATTAAAGAGGCACATTTCATTGTATTTACATCATAAATAAGATTTTTTGGCAACAAATTAAGCGTGATCAGCGGTGATATAGGTGAGTTTAGATAAAGGTAGTTAAAGTTAGCTAACTAGCTAATGTTAGATATTAGCTTTCAGTGACAAATTCCTCCTTAGCTTATGTAGTTGTTCGGGTGAGACGTGTTTGCCAAGTGCAATAAAACTGTCCCTAAATAGTTATAAATAACTACGATACCCAGACTGAGCTAAAACTATTCTGATTAGCGGTTTAGCTGTTATTGTACAGACCTGACAGTTAGCAGGAACCCTTCTAAAAATCACCATTAGTCTTGTTTCATTTGAGGTAGGCTACCTAAGAAGAAAGCGTTCTTGGGCAGCCGAAATAAATTCGGACAAATTTCGTATTAAAGAAGGCGAAGAAGACAATCCCATACAGTAATTCACTATAGATTAAAAGTGTTGTTTCACTGCAGTACGACGATACTGTAAACGTTTTATAGCGGCACAGGACTACACGTAGCCTTATTACTTCTGTTGCTGCACCTCATAGATCGTCACACTCTGTTGATATATACGCGTCCTGCTCGGTAAGTCCTCCTGCGCTGCACAGTTTAGCTCATTTCCTGCATCAACACACCAGCATGGCCACGTGAATCGCTTGGGAATGACTACACGAGTCAATTTAGCCGTGTTCAATCCCAAAAGTTAGAATCCAGCCATCCTAGGCCTTAGTCTACACTAACTGTCGCACTAGCATTTTCAAAAACAAATCTAGTCCACATTAAAATGAAGCGTAAAAATGTCAGAAAACAGCATGCTGGGCATGCACACTTTCTCTTTGTTTTGACAATATAAATAAATATAAATCTTCACGTACATACATTTTATACAAAGCACTCAAACGTGAAAATAATACCTAGCAATAAAAACGGCGTCGCGGTAAGTTCCGCCATCTTGGATTTTAACTGTGTTTGTAAATGTTAGTAGGACAACATTGTAGGACTAGGGCTCAGTGTAGACCAGGGCTCAATTCATAAGACTTAAAGTCATGAGAAGTCTGTTGCTAGGCAACTGAGAAATACAGCCGAGAAATAAGCAAAAAGCTTGCTAATGACAACGGCTAACGATTATGTAGGCCTTGAGTTTTTTAAAAATCTTTTTTATTTGGACGATGTAAACACACAGTGACCGTGGAAACCAGATAAACCGATCAGGAATATCAATATTTTTCCCTCAGACATGCTTTTAAAATGATTTATTTTTTTTTTTTTATTTGAAAAAGTACACTGTTTATTACACTTCAGATAGACTGTTAAACACTTCCTCAGTATTCTTCCATATACACAGTAGTACATCCAGTACATCTCCATAATCTACAGTCAGTGACATAAAGGGCGGCAAATTTACTGGTTTAATGAGAACATGTCTTGGTAGCGGTCATACACGTTTGGTTTCCGTGTACACACTTGATTAACAAGCGCTAATGTGCTACGTGATTAGCGAGCAGGTTATTAGCTAGCTGCGTAATAGGTTACAGAAATGAAAGTTAAGACATTGCGGTCAGGGCTGTTTCTGAATCTTTGGGGGATCTAAGTGACATCCTACGTATCTTTTTTAAAAATCCTGCATTCATACAGGGCCCTCTGGTGGCTCGGAGGTTTGTTATTGGCTTTCTCAACGATCATATAAACTCCCCTATAATATATAATATAATATATATATATATATATATATATATATATATATATATATATATATATATATATATATATATATATATATAAATAACCCTGTCCATTTGAGATACTCCTTAATATGCTAGCATTAAGAAACACTTTACTTTATTGACACACTAAATCACACACTAACACCTGTTTTAACCCAGTGAAAGGTTTGTGGATGATCAGATGAGTTGAATCAGGAGTGCATTGGGACTGAAAGAGCAGGATTGACGAGGAAACAGCGCACTTACCCGGTGCTATGAGTGCAATAGCTTGTGGATGGAACGTGAGAGATTAAGAACCGCTTTTTGTTACGTGTACAAACTGAACCGAAGCCTAGTCAGACGCCACCTACCTCCTTCCCTCGTCGCCTTCCAAGATGGCCGCTCGCGATGCCTCGGCGTTTGTTGTACGTACCGGCTGCGTCAAGACCCTTAAAGAGTACTTTATTTGAAATACTGTCTTTGCATTATAATATAATATAATTTATATGAATATGTTTGATGTTAATGTGATGTGTTTTATAGGCTTTATTCACTTTTATATATATATATATATATATATATATATATATATATATATATATATATATATATATATATATATATAAAAGAAGGTTACCCTTACAGAAAAGTCGTCCTGCATTTCATGAAGCAAAGAGTTTCAGTGTAATTAAACATATACTGTACATATTGTACACGTGTGTGATGTAACCTGCTTGTATGAAGGGCACGGGACTTCTCTGTAAGGGTTCGACACCTTCTCTATGGTGCTGCGCTCGACACAGCTAGTTAATCAGTCACTTTTTTTTTTTTTGCCTGTGTATATTTTGACAATATAATGTTGGTTTATTTATGTTATCTTTTTTTTTTTTCCTTCGTAAAATTGCTGTACTCCAGTAAATTATAATATCTTTGTCAGAGATCTGGCTAATTAAGCATTTAGTCCAAATGATTATTTATATAAAGTTTGTATTTGTATATGTATATACACACACAAACACACACAAACACACACACACACACACACACACACACACACAGGTGACTCAATGTTTGGCGATGTATTGTCACATTCTGGCAGCTAAAACAGGCCAGATTCCCAAACATCACACACGTTTAACTTATATTAGCACACATCGACTGGAACATTCAACCTGTAAAACAACAAAATGTAAACATTAGACACGTCTGATATCAAATAAACTGGTTTTATTCCCAAAGTGTTTCTGTTTCGTGGTTATGAGGCTGTCCGTTCTAATCATGCTAACTGATTGACACGGTTCACTAAAGCTGGTTAATGTGCATTAGCTTGATATTAAATAAGCTAGCCAGTCTGTTAGTGGAGTATATTACCTGAAAATAGATAACCGACTACCAAAAAAAATTGGTATTAAAAATAAGAAGGTATCACATGGCGTCTTGTCACAGAGAAACCCCCAAGTGTAAACTCCTGTCCTGAAGATGTCGGAAAACTTAGTTACAGATCTACCTCTGACTGTTACAAAGCGCTGACACTGGAGACTCCTTCCATTAAATGTTAAATAAACATTATTATAGTACAGTAACAACAAGCATCAAATAAAAGAAAGTAGCCTACATGATAGCCCTATATGCGGACAATAAGGTGGGGAAATCTTCAAATTCTTTGGTGCAAGCAGATATTTAGTAGCAAAATATTAACATTTCACAACAAAAATAGATAAATATGCATTAGATTTGTAATATATCAACGTGTTTATTATTATATAACTATTCTCTGGTGTCATTGACTCAGTATGCTAGAAATGTTTCACGTAATTGTATGATATTGAGGCTGTACAGGTTTCTCAGATGAGACCAAAGACAAACAAACATATTAAAAAGATAAAGTATAATAAAATCATCTGATACAAATGATGTGTGTGGATAAGAAAAAATATGTAAATTAGTGTGATTTTAGTTTGTGGGGACTTCAGTTTGCTTTGGACCGCTTTGCTTTGCGACAGCACGACAAGTGTCGTAAACTGTGAACGGAAATACGCCAGCGACCGGTTCACGTGCGGCGGAAGTGAACGCAGCTGTGAGAGGTGTTGCAGTAAGTCGACTATCGGAGTTTTGTTTATTTAAAAACAACAAAAGAAAACAAACAATGAGGGACGCGACGGCGTTTTTACAGAACAAACTCGACACGGACGCGTCCGAAGAGGAGCGGAGAGGACTGAAGCGGAAAATATCGCTGACGAGGTAAAAGTGCTTGATAGCCGCGTGCGTTTTAATCCCGTGTGTGTGTGTGTGTGTGTTCCGGAAAATGCAGCCTCTTCCTTTTTACCGAGTGATAAACAATCTGTGAGCTACGATATATAACAGATAATGTGCAGTTAGGATTATGTAATGATTTATATATAAAACTCCGTGACAGAAAGAAAAAAAAAACGTGCCAGAATTACGGTGTATGTTTATAAACGTTTTATTCACGCGCGACTGTTCTGTGGTTGCTACGGTGACGTGAGTGACCAATCAGTGACGTGTTTGTGCAATGTAATAGCCAATCCCTGAGCAGGAGGCGGGATGAATAGCAATGTTAATGGAGGAAAGACAATACGTGAATCCCAAATATGTGTATGTATGTATTTATTGATTGATTGATTTATTTTGTAGTGTACTATATGGTTTTTACACCCTTTCTACAGCTCTACATGGATTTTTACACTTTTCATCGGGCGCTAGATGGGGAGTTTACACTCTTTGTACTGCACTATATGGATTTGACACCCTTTATATTTATTCTAAGGCCCCTAGTAGTAATAGTGGAAGTAATAATAATAATAATAGTAGTAGTAATAACAGTAATAGTAATAGTGCACGTCCATGAGAAATAAGGAGAAGGGGGAACTTTAAAAAGTTGGAAAGTTTTAAAGTAACTTCATCACCTGACAACAAGTAATGAGCCTCCAATTTAACATCCGGAAAACATGCGGGAGAATTCTCTGCTCCGGAGAGAGCAAAGCGGAGTTTTTTTTTTCCACCTCGGCACAAATCGCTACATTTGGCGTAAACCTAAACCTGCGCAACACCCTGAGAACACGGGCTATGCCGCGGTGAAGCACGGTGGCGGCGGCATCATGACGTCGAGAGCCTCTCAGGCTGCTTCTCTCGCTGATCCCCTCTAGTCTCGATGATGCCGTGTGTTTAGGTGCGTTCTCTAACGTGCTCTGGAACAGGTGTATTTATCCTGAGATCATGTGACACTTTAATTGTACACAGATCAGCTCCACTGAACTCATTATGTGACTTCTGATGGCAACCAGAACTAATTTAGAGGTTTTACAGTGATGGGGGTGAATACTTATGCATTTTTTAAAAAATTTGTAAATAACTGTATAAACACCCCCTCCTCCATCCCCCTCCCCCCTCTTTTTTTTTTTTATTATTATTTTTTTTTTAATATTATTGGATGTTTTGTGTATATTCATGACATAATCCTAATGAAGTCCATTTCAGTTCCAATACAAAATGTGGAAAAGTCCAATACTTATGCACGGCACTGTGTGTGTATTTATTATTATTATTTTTTTATTCCACAGCTGTGATGTGTGCGAAGCCGAGGAGGCCAAGTACCGCTGTCCCAACTGCCTGAAGTGCTCCTGCAGGTCAGAGAACCCGAAAAAAACACAAAAAAAAACCCAGACACACAAAACACCGAAAACAAAACAATTGCTATAATAATTGAATTTAATAATTAAATAGAAAATATTTACAAATAAAAAGTATCATTGGTCATCTGATAATTGCGAAAGGTTTAAAAAAAAAACAACAACAAACAAACATGGAAAACACAGGAACCGGTGAAGGTTACCTGCTAACTGTTGTGTATTATCAGTACTGAAATGTCCCCCGTGTGCTTGCCGTAGTCTGCCCTGCGTGAAGCAGCACAAGCTCCGCTCGGGGTGCAGCGGCGTTCGGGATCGCACCACCTTCGTTCCTCTGTCTCACTTCAGCGACCTCCACCTGCTCAGTGGTGACTATTCACACCTTCACACTCTGCTATAATCACAGATCAGACATGGAATCTTTATATGATATTCATAAAACGTTACTGTGTCGTTATTATTTCCAGAACTCGCGTACCGTTAACATAACTGTTACCTTATAGTAAAAATGTAATAACTAATGAACTAGCCTGTTGTTAACGAGCTAACCTCAAACTAGCACTATAGTAAAAACCTAATAGCCCATGTGAGCTAGCATTAGCGTAAGTGAATTAAAACACGGTGTTAGTTTATGTGTTATTTATTGCTGACGGTCGTGTTGGAGTTCTGGCCGGAAAGAGTGATGGTGCACTGTGTTCTGTATAGACTACAGGTTTCTGGAGGAGATGGGGCGCGTCGCTGAGAGACCCAACAGAGACACACTGCTACACACTCGCTCACGCCACAGCTTCTGTGTAAGAGCATGCTGTTCCTCCATCTGTGTGTGTGTGTGTGTGTGTGTTTTAGTTAATGTATATGTGTTTGTGTGTGTATACGTGTGCGTTTTAGTGTAATGTTTAGAGATTCTCTACCCCCCCCCCGTTGTTCAGGCGATGCTGCTGTTGAAGAACGCGAAGGCGGCGAAGGTAAATCTGAAGATCCTGCCGAAGTCCTTCAGCCGGCGCAGAGAGAACACGTCCATGTACAACAAAACGTAAGACTCTTAAAAATCAGCACTTTCAATTTGGCCAAAAGTTTTTATCTTAAACATGATGAAAACCGAGGCCCCGCCCACGCACACACACACACACACACCCCCGCCCATCTACAGATCTTTTTTTTTTAATTTTTATTTTTTAAAAACATAGTTTTTAATTCTCTGTTTTAGAAACAAATCCCATCCATATAAATATCGGTTTGGTAAACATATCTCGGGTAGAAGAGAAGAAAAACACCAACACGGTGAGAAAGAAAGAAAGAAGGCAAGAATGAAAAGAAAGAAAGAAGGAGAGATAAAAAGAAAGAATGCAAGAAGGGAAAGCATCGGTACGGGGCAGTGGTAGCTCAGTGGTTAAGGCGTCGGTCTACTGCTCAGAAGATCATGAGTTCAAACCCCAGCACCACCAAGCTGCCACTGTTGGGCCCTTGAGCAAGGCCCTTAATCCTCAACTGCTCAGCTGTATAAACGAGAAAGCTACCCGAAACGGCGAAATAGTTTTGCACGAAATTCTTTCACGGTGACGATTGTTGGTAAACGAGACCTCTTTAGCCGTACGCACGTTTCCACGCACGTGAACCCGAAGAGGGCTCTGGCCGAGTCCACGGTGTGATGAAGTCACATGACGCGTCTCGGCCCAAATCCGCGGCAAATTTTGAAGCTCCTCCGAATATCGCGGAGTTTGCTTGATTTTGCGACCGTGAGATCCTGGAGGAACCGAAGAAAGAACGAGTGAAGGAAAACACAAAGAGGGAAGGTTAGAAGGGAACGACGGGAAAAAAAAAGAAGGAAGGAAGGAGAAAACGAAGAAAGAATGAAAGGGGGAAAAAAAAGAAGGTTTATTAATTTCATATAACGGCACATCCTGAAGCGTTTTATTCGTCTTATACCACAGCAGTTTACACTTACACACAATTGCATTTAAAAAAAAAAAAATGTATTGAAGAACAACACATCGTACTTTTTATCTGTTTCTAGTTACATTTAACGTGGTGGGACGTCCATGAAACCAGTTCCTGCTCTCACCTACATTATAGCAGCTATAAACAGTCACAGATTGTCACGTTAGCGAAAAACCACAGAGTGTAAACTCCAGATACACGCTGGACAGGTGAGGAGACGTTTGTGATGGAGGACAGAAAATGGAAATACTTTATGACAGAAGAAACAGACAGACGTGGAATAAAACAGATGTAGAAATGAGTCAGTTGAGGTGCACTCGTCCTTCACCGTTTATTCAGGATGTTCCTCGCACTCAGGATGAAGGATTTGTTTTTATAAGTGTTTGACTTGGCGAGGAAGATTTTACAGCAGCGACCTGAAATGAGTGAAACAGGTCCCGGGCTGATGATGAGCAACTTTCCGGAAATTACTACGTGTAATGGAACTTCACTTTACTTTAACGCTTCATCGTCTCGGAGACAAAGAGGAAGAACTCTTCACAACATCATAAGATGGAGCGAGAAAGAAAAGGTAAGAAGAGATTCAGGTTTGGATCACATGGTGGCGCTCTTTGTCTAGAAGCTAGAAGAACTCTGGGCTCCGGATCTCGCACTCCAGCTTCTCCACAGACGGAGGAACCGCCCCAGCTGCCTGCTTTCGGAGCCCTTGCACTAACCGAGTCCACACCCGGATGGGAGAAGCTCCTAAATCCCATGTTCTCTTGAGCATGAGAACTTCACACACGGTTCTACACTCTTGGGCAGAGTTGTACACGTGGATGCCGAAAACCTGCAGCACACACAGCGTGGCACGGTGGTGTAAGGTCTTACAAAAATGACAGCTTTTTGTGTAACGTCCATGATCGGATGGTAGGACATCAGATTTTGGAATGTTGAGTTGTAGAATGTGGATAGTTTTAAAGGTTGAGTGGTAGAATTCAAAGTTATAGAATAGTTTAGCGCAAGATTATTGGGATATAAAAATTCTTATCGAGTTATGTAACGGTAGAAGATAAAATTCTGGGATTCCCGAAAATTGTTATATCATCAGATTCTGGAAAGGCATGTCGGATTCTGCAAGACCGAGCCGTGCAACGTTAGAACGTGAATTTCAGGAATGTTGAGTTGTACAATGTTCGAGCATCAGTTTCTGGAATTCCAGAACATTGTCAGGTTGTACAACGTTGGAATATCAAATTCCGGACCGTCAGAATTCCCGAACGTTGCTAAGTTGTGCAGTGTTATGATATCAGGTTTTGGAGTTTCGCGTTTTTTGGAATGGTGATTTCATGGTGAGAGTTCTGCAAGGCTCTGGATTCTGTGTGACTCTGACTTGGAAGTTCTTCCGTCAGTGTGGCCATAGAAATGGAAAACACTCCGCACCTCATCAAACAAGGGATAAAACACAAAGACTGCATTCATGTCTGAAAGTGTGAGTCTCGTCAGTTTTGTGCGTGTGCCCGTGAGTCTGTTTGTTAGCGTGTATGTGAGTGTTAAATAAAGCTGTTGTGAAACGCACACAGACCCACAGATGCTCAGCAGGGAGTGACGCACAGCTGGAGACACACCAGTGATGTCACACACAAACACACACACACACATACACACACACACACACACACACGCTTGAGCCTGAACTTCTTGTGCCTAATAACTCTTTCACACATATGGGGTTTAGCCATAAATGTTCCATTAATTTAGCTGGGTAGGGTTGTGAGTGAACGTGAGCCCGATACACAATGCCGGGAAAGTTGATCCGACAGTTACGCGGACCAGACCAGTGAGGTTCTCATGACATGTTTGTCCCCTAATTTGTCCTTATAGAAAGTTTTAAACCAGCTGGTTTAAATCTGAAACTAGCAAACCAGCTGTCAGAGAGGATGAGTGTTAAAAGATGTCTGGAAAGTGCTGAAGCTGTTTAATCAGAATCCAATCCCAGCACAGAGCTTTTCAAAGCGTAATCCAGTACAACCATAGTGACCAACCGTTAGCCGTAACCGTTACAGTTAGCCAGCAGGAATTCAGCAGTGTCGCACGACAGGAATGGTGACAATCGTTTTAATAAGAATACGGCCAATAGTCTGTGGATGAGCTCCCAACTTTGGCACAACTTTGGTACGTCCTTCCTCTCGATTTTGACACTGTTGCCTTTTCAGCTTTGATACGACTGTCCTCTCGACTTTTTGTCTAGTTTTGCTCTCAGCTTTGGTACAACTTCCTTTTGACTTTTGGTACAGCTGTCCTTTCAACTTTTGTACGATCATCCTCTCTACTTTTGGTACGACCAGACTCTTGACTTTGACCTCACCATCGGCTTGACTTTGGTACAGCAGTGGTCTTGACATTGCTATGACTGTCCTCTCGATTTTTGGTGTGTCTGTGCTCTCAATTCTGGCATGACTGTTTTCTCAACCTTTTATACAGTTGTCCTTTTGATTCCGGTATGATTTTCCTCTTGACTTTGGTGTGACCCTTTGGTTACGGCTGTCCTCTCGACTCTGGTATGACTCATCTCTTAACTTTTGGTATGACTATACTGTAGATTTTGGTGCAATTGTGCTTTTGACTTTTGGTACAACTGTGCTCTCAACTTCTAATAAGACTGTTCTCTCAGGTCTGATACAGCCGTCGTCTTAACTTGTCCTCTTGAATTGGGTCCATCCATCAACTTGGATTGGATATGGTCATCCTTTTGTCTTGGTTCTGGCTGTTCTCTCGATTTTGGTATGACCGTGCTCTTAAATTTTGGTACAACAATGCCACACAGCCTCCTAAACTTCTGGTATGACCTTTCTCTCGACATTGATACATCCGTCCTCTCAACTTTTGGTGCAACTGCACTGTGGATCGTGGTACTTTCAATTGGCACTGTGCAAATTTATATCTACTAGCACAACTTTTGTATGATCATCCTCTCAATTTTTGGTATAACTGGGCTCCGTCCTCTTAACTTAATCATCTCTTAATCATCATATCTGATAAGAATGGTGGCAACTAGATCATGGCTTAGACTTTTCAGAAGAATACTGCCAAAAGTTGCTGACCAGGCAGAAATGGGTTAACATAACTGTGCTCTCAACCTTTGCTGTGACTGCTTTTGACTTTTTTGCTCAATGCACTGGTCTTTAATATATTGAACACCAGTAGAAACCAATCATAGTTTTGTTTTATAGGCCAAGCTATTGCAGCTAGCCGTCAGGAACACAGTAGTGTCATATGGCACGAAGCCTCGCAATGTGGCCAAATCATTGCTTGGACTTTTGAGAAAAACCAAAAATGAGTCATTTTTTTTAAAGGGCAGCCATAACCGCACATGCACGGGGACATGTGCTATTGGATAAAACAAACAAAGGCTTCCCAAAAAATTTCAAGAAGCTTCATCATTTTCCTAAGAGTCGTCCCAAAATAGCTCTGGCATGTGGAATGCAGAAACCCTTCTCCCAGATCCGGAGTGTGCTAACAGTCATCACATCTAATGTTCTTAGGTGAAAATCCTCTTCATGCTGAGCGCTAAATGATCTTTTCAGTAGCGAGTCCACGCTGACATTAGAATGTAGCCAAGATCAGGGTTTGGTGTGCAGCAAACAGGGAGAGAGAGACAGATAGAGGTGTTGGGTGGCTCGCAGCAGGCAGGAAGCAGTTTCACAATGTACTGAGTACATTATATAAAAAGCAGATGTGAGCTGCACAGTGGCTGCAGATGCTTCTACACATAATCTCTCATTCTCTCTCTCTCTCTCTCTCTCGCTCTCTCTCTCTCTCTCTATAATGTCCCTTTTCCCCTGACTCCTGGTTAATGGTTGTTGTTGTTGTTGTTTTTTTAAGTGGCTTTTAAAGAATCCCTCGCTTTCCACTTTATACAAAAGTTGCACTGCAGTGTTTAATACGTTATGGTGTTGTATTCTGTAGTGCAGCGTTGCATCCCTCGCATTTCCCTGCAGTCTCTGTGGTTTTTGTATTGAGTCCAGGTAAAGGTTAGCTAGTACACAGGAGAAAGTAATGCATGTTTACAAGCATGCAGCAGAGGTCCCAGCATAGGCTAACAAGAAAATCCTAGCGAGCAGAGAGAAGAAAGTCTAATATCACCACAAAAACCTCCTTTTGTTCACAAAGCAACAGGTTTTCTATTGGCTCACGTGTCCGAAGCTTGTCGACTCGCACGTCAAAGTTCACCTAGATGAAATTGGAAAATATCTGCTAACACAAGCAAATGGGTTATTTTTTCCCTCCGTGTCTTGCGTCCTTTCCCTTTCAGTGAGCGGCCATTTCTTCTGGACAAATTTTATTTGCGTTTGGTCTGACCGCTGTTTTTACCTGAGAAAGCAGAAGAACACGGCTAAACTGCAGACGTTGGTACCTCTGCTTGTGTGAACTAGCCAACCCTAGCACAATAACTTATAGGATCAGTGCATTAATACTGTCAGAGCCAGGCCTGCTACCAAGCTAGTTACATATTTTGTAGCTTAACTAAAAATAGGGTCTTCCTTATTGTTTAATCCAGACATTATGCCTCATAGTTTAACAAATTGATGAAAATTCCTTCTCCCCTTTAAAATCTGGGGAATATTGTAAAGCTCGTTGGAGACGCCTATACCTGGATATGGTTACTATGGTACACTCAAGTTAAATAATAAATAAATAGGCACACTATATGGCCAGACGTTTGTGTACACCTGACCATCACACCCATATGATATGTGCTTGTTGAACATACCCTTCCAGATTTATTCCCTCTTTGCTGTTATAATAAGCTCCACTCTTCTGGGAAGGCTTTCCACTAGATTTTGGGGCGTGGCTGTGGGGATTTGTGTTCATTCAACAAGAGCATTAGTGAGGTTGAGGTCAGGCGCTGATGTTTGGTGAGGAGGCTCCAGTTCCAGTTCATCCCAAAGGTGTTCAGCGGGGTTGAGGTCAGGGCTCTGTGCAGGACTCTCCAGTTCTTCCAACCTTAACACACCGTGTCTTAATGGAGCTCGCTTTTGTGCACAGGGACATTGTCATGCTGGTCATTGTCATGAACAGGTTTGGGCTTCTTGGTTCCAGTGAAGGGAAATTGGAATGCTACAGCGTACAAAGACATTCTATTCCAACTTGGCGGCAACAGCTTTGGCCGTATAGTATATAATATTTAAGGACTGGTAGCGTAAAGTGGGAGCGATATCTCCTCTTTGGGTTTGTAAGCCCAGTCATTATTTGTTACATTACATTTCGCTAAATCATTTCGACTCTGTGGTGTCCCCCCTCCCTGTTCGTCATTCTGGAAGCCAGACGGAGCTGCTGCGTGATCTTCGGCACACTCGTCAGGAAAATTACACATGCATAATGGAGAGACGGACGACTCAGGCTCAGCCGTCATGTCAACAGCTTTAAATCATCTCACTGTTGTTTATTCTCACTCCAGTGGGACGTGCAGAGGAACTCGCGGGGCATGTTTAGTCTGTCTCTGTGCTTTTGGTGTCCACGTCTGACTTTTTTGTGTTCTTGTCCCGATATTTATGCTGTCCGAAACTTATAACTCAACATTTCCAATTTTTGACTGGGGGGGGACCCAAACAAAACTCTGCCTCAACTCAAAAGTGTGGGATATGATACATCAACGCAGAACCATAAAGCACCGCTCTTTTTACTTATTATAGCGATAGTTGTTTTAGATCAATAAACAGACAACGGTAGTCGATTAAATCTATAAAATCGTCCTTGAACCGTTCACTGAAGTTATCGCTCATAATCGCTAATGCTAGCTGGATACCTCATTGTTAAATCAAGACAAGTGTTCATGGAGGTGGCCATGTTTGTTCCTTCTTCATAGCTTGAATGCAGCAACATCTGATTCCAATTTACAACTTCCTGCTTTCGGTGTGTTGTTATTACAGTGCACCGCCACAGACAGATTTAAATAATGTCACAATTCAGTTGCATTGAGAACGTGGCTGGCTAATTAGGAAGAATTTATGGTGGCACTTACATAAACTACGCCCTGATTCAAAGGCAGTACAGGAACATCTGTTTTCTCAGTTTATCCTTAGTTTGGACGGATAGGAATATAGCAGAACTCGTTTTCTTCTCGGCAACATCTGTGAAGGCATGAACTGTAACTTCAGCTCTCACTTACACTTCTTCCCCAAATGATACGCTTCCAAAGATGAAGGTAATTGTGTAGTATTAGTGTAGTTTTTGTAACTCTTTGTAAAAAAAAAAAAAAAAAAAAAATCAGCCAGTTGTCCAAAAGCAACATAGCACTGGCACTATTTGTGCGTTGTGTAATAATCATGTCTTGGTGTGCTTGTGTTGTTTGGAAGAGATTAGGGATCATCACGTCCAGCACTAATACAATGCGCAGTTGTCTTTTGCGGTCAGTTGTGTCCTTCAGCAGGATCACAACATCCCCATTTCTTGGGCACGCATACAAACCCACACGCACATTTTCAAGGGTTGGCTGGTGCTTTGGATGAAGATTCTGCTTTTTGCGTATTTGTTGGAGGAATGAAATTAGGCAGAGATCATTACCGCTGCGCTGTTTATTCATTCCGTTTTGTTCCTTACTCTTCATCATTCCAGCTTTTCTCAGACTCGATCACTAAACCTCACCACACACACACACACACACAGCAAAGTGTTTGAAACATCATGTATCAAAATGGAGTGGTGGGCGATGGAAGTTTATACCTCTGTATTCTGTGGAAATTCAATCTCTCTACTTTACTTCCCTAGCATCGGGGAAGTTCTCAGCAACTTTGTTACTGTGTGGATCAGCCATAAGGATCTGTTAGGGATCTGTTTCGGTGTCAACTGACTAAAATTGTGTACTCATTCTTGATTTACTATATGAAGCCATTTTTGGTTGAGGATCTACACTTTCACTCTCTGTTGCGTCTCCCAAAAGGACAAAAGTGCTAATCCAAAATCTAGAGATTTAAGGCTTAAGTCTTGACTTTCCTGGACCTCTACATTTACACTTATTTCTTTTTGCAGTCACTTTTGGTGGTGGTTGGGTTTTCCGGGCAACCAAAACAAAAATTTTAAAAAATTTTACTTGCTAGCTGATGAATTTATGATTTGTCCAAATATTGAAAGGTCGTTATAAACCATTATCATTTTTGTCGTATCGAGTTAAGACCCGTTGATGTATCACATGGTATCTGAACGTTGTCCGTAATTTATTCTGACTGATCTGCTCCGTCGAAATGGTGCAATCACTGTTGTTGTTGTTGTTGTTGTTGTTGTTGTTGTTGTTGTTGTGGTGGCAGCACTTTGGGAACTTCATGCCTCCTCCATCATCGTTCAAGCGAAACTCGGTACCCTAAAACGGCCACTGAGCAGTTTGAACGCCCACAGTCGACAACCCTAGCGCAGTATCGACAACTCGTCCCCGCCCACTGTTACCCTACAGCTATAAAATACCCATTCTTTTGCCATTATTGTGTCATGTTTGCGGTTGTTGGATGGAAAATGTAGTTGTGAAATCAATGTTTGTTGCTCTGAGTCACATGTCAGACAGTTGTTTTTATTGGAGTCTTTATCGTGTTTTGCCAGCTTCCTGTTTCGGGGATAAGTCTGTGCTGGAATGAGCGCTTTCACAACCCAAGTTATTAGGAATCTCTCCTTTTATAGATTTTCCCGGTTCATCATGGCATTACACGTAGATTCACTAATATTTTTGCATCCCTCCAGAGTCTTTCACGGCTGCTTATTTGAAGCTGGAAGGTCTGATGTTGTTATTTTATAAAGTCTACGCTCATAACATACCTAACATTCAGCTTTTTATTTCAACCCTGGAAATATTTGAGCGATGGAGTGGTTCTGCGTCCTCACCTGGCCCTCCAACGCCCGCCAGCGTCTTTCTGCCAAACCTCTTTTTCCATTCGAGGAGGGGGGGAGGGGGGGGAACATACTTTCCATTCGACACCGGCTCAGAACAATGCGGTTTCACCTTCGCGAGTAGGCTAGCTCCAACACACACTCGCACACCTTTACCCTGGAGTCACAGCCAAGCCCGAACACACGCATAAATCCCAGAGGAATGCTGGAATACCTTCACACATCCACGGGGGGAATCCCTGCCCATTCAGCGTTTGATCTAAAAAAAAAAAAAAAAAATCTCGTTTCCATAATCGTTCCTGTAGCTTTTATATTTATTCATTTGGTGCATGTTTTTAAAGTCTAAACACAGCGGTTATAAAATCGCAGGTGTTACTTAGAACATTCATCCCTGACTGGTTTTTAATGAACTTAATGTTGAACTTATGGGCCCAGTGTTCAGTTCTCGTGTTAGTCTCCATGTTCTTCATCAGTATATATAAGGGGTGGTCTTATATAAACAATAAATCACTTAGGGGTGTAACACGAACAGAGTTACTGTTGATTATATGCCTCTAATTGTCTTATTCGTCTTATACCAAAGCAGTTCGAAGTAAGATTTCACATGCGCTATGAAATCATTTGTTTTCCCACAAAAATGTGGGATTATATCGGTGTATTTTGATCCATTATGATTGGAGCGGATCCCTGCAGGGCCTTGGGACAGAATCCAGTTCCTGAGTGTTTGCGTTAGGGATTATCTATACGTTAAGTCTGTACAGCTGTCATTTTTTAAGCTATGCGCTCTGTACTCGTTCCAGCGCCTGTCTGTCCTAGCATGGGCGACGTCTGAAAACGGCTCTCTGTACCGCAAGTGGGCAGTGATTTCACGAAGGAGGAATTGCACTCAAATACACATAGAGGTATGGAGAAGACACGGGTGTGGAGCCTTGCATGTCGCAATATCATGGAAGAATCCACTCTTAACAACTTAAGTGTTAATCTTTATAATTAACACGTGATCTTCAATGACGTCCCAGATTCATATAGTAATGAAATCCTGAGATTTTTTTTTGTTTGTTTGTTTAAACGTCTTTTATCAACAATCTTCCTACATTACCCACAATGCTGTTCTACTGCCTGCCTTCATCTCTACCTGAAGAGAGCGATGCAGCCTGTCCGGCTCTGTTGCATTCTGAGTCCGACGTCTCCACCACGTCTACGCTGGATTTCTCATTAATAAGACCCCAGAAAATGGAACGTTAGTGAGAAATGAAGCTCTTGCGGTTTTGTTTTTAGGTCCTGACAGCAAAACCTGATCATCACTTATGATAGAAGTACAGAAGAATACTACCTAAGACAGAAATACAGCACCACCACATGTTTATATAATAACCGAAAAAATACAGGCTAGTCTTTATTCGTGAACATCAAAGGTCCACCATTGAGGTTTTAATGTATTATATGGTGTATTACAGCCACAGCGCGAGTATCCGGTGCAGTCCCGTGGTCTCGTCGCGTCGTTTAGCCGTGTGGCGACGCAGGGGTTCTTGCCACCAGGGAGAGCTGAGGAGAGGTTGGATGTGGGCCGAAAGACGTATAGCGTCTGTAAATAAACTGCCATGGCCGAGATCGGTCCTGCCCTCACCGCAGGTCCTCCGAACAGAGGAACTGGTTCAGGAACCGATGTTGACTTGTCCTCTCCATTTCCTCTAAGACATTAAAAAAAAAACCCATTTAATTACAAACTGACGAAGCATCTGATTTGATGTAAAATTTTTGTGCTTAATTTTTTAAATTGTAAAAAAAAACATTTTTACAGATTTATTTATTTTACATTTTTTACTAAATAAAATATTTTTCATATAAGGAAAATATGGTTATTTTTGACGCATTATATAAAGCAATCGTGATGTTTTTGTCACATCACCCAGCCATACTAATGAATGAACGATTGCTCATTAAACAACCGTAAAGCGATCAAACGAGTCACTGTCGCTCCTTTTGTCCTCTAGAGAGAGGAAGCTGTACTGGCACCTGAAGCTCGTCTTCCCTCAGAGCAACGCGGAATACACCGACAGGTACGACACGACCTCCGACGCTTCCCCACTTCTCAGACACTTGCCCTTCTTATGAGGTCTAATCAGATCCAGAGGTTAATTTATTTTTTTATAATAAAAAGCGATCCTAGCTGATCCGCAAACGCTTCACTACAAGACTCAGTCATCGCTTTGCTCTTTGTTTTCCTTTCAGAGTTCCAGAAGACCGAGTTCTTGAGAAGATCCTGAGTGGCTACATCCACCCGACTGAATCGGATCCAGTCAAACGGCAGAAGTAAGATCCTCTGCAAAAGTGGCTAAAGTCACCCTAAATTTTAATTGAAGATAAGTTTGGATATTGTCGTGGTGGATCAACAATAATGAAAAAAAAATAATTAGACAACACAAAAAGCACCAAAAGTGCCATTAGGAAACCTACAAAACACGGTAAACTATGTTGCATTTGCATATTTGAACCTGATTGGCTGTTATATTTTGTGATGCATGAATACTTGCCTGTTCAACACTGAATCAGGTTTTCTGGTCGGATTTTAACATGGTAAAGGTTTTTAGGGTCGGCTTTATGTGAGGTCGTGCTTGCTGATGCGGTTCTTGCTGAAGTATGGAGCTAAAAACAGCCGTAGTTCCATTTTTAGTGTACAAATAACGTTCCCGAGCCACTTATGTTCCCGATTTAACTACAGCTATAAACCTCCCTTGGTTAAACCTCATGACTCCAGTTTAAAAACAAACAAAAAAAAAAACCAACAAAACATGTCTGATTGACAGCATTTGGAATCCGCGCAGATCTGTCATCACTCCTGTGAGTCTTCATTCCTCTCTGCGGTTAATGGCGTCCTCGTAATAAAGAGATGGAAAGAGGAGACAAATATAGCTCGGAGACGGGTTTAGCGCTCCTGCAGAAGCCATCAGCCCAAACAATGCATTCCAGTCCAAAACCTCAAACTTTCTATTAATGTTCTCTCCACGCTCGTTACATAACCTGGAGCGAGAGCGAGAGCGCAGCGCACATGCCGTACCCGTACGAGATTACCCAGTCTCAGCGTGTCGGGAGCGTCCCGCTGTTCCACCTGTCCACCAGGGGTTCTGGCGTACCTCAAGATTCCTCCGGAATGATTCATCCGGGTAAGATGTCGCGGAAAAGGCCTCGGGACGGAGCGCTCGGGGCGTCTCAGGCGGCCAGAGCGAGGGGTGTGATTGAGGGCAGATGGATGAAGCTGAGGCTGATGGAGAAGAGGAGAAGTGATGAGGAAGTGTGCATTCTCTCACACACACACACACACACACACACACACATCCATCAGTCCTGCCTGTCCTCTCTCGCTCCAGCCGTTAACACCGAGAACCCGAACTCTCTCTGTTTTCTTGCTTATGATGATAATATCTTTTTATTGTAGACAGTAAAGTTTCATGGTTTGCTTTGCTGGCAGTTTGTTAGCAAACCCAAATATCGTAATGCATATCGTTTATCGTAGACGATCCCCCCCCCCCCCCCCTCCCCATTTCTTTTTCCTTTTTTTCTAATCATTTTACCATTTCTGTTTCCTCTTACCGGAGTGCGATCGTGACACCAAGTGACACCAAGCTTTGTGACAAGGAAGGAAATGATTCACCGAACACCACCAGATGCTAGACTGGTGTCTGTAGGCTTTCCCTTCTTCTTGGTAGCTGCACCAGGGTTGTCGCTCCAATCCCAAAACACCAGGCATATTTTGGCTGATGAACATTTGGTTTTCGGTCGAAACATTCTCTTAAAGCCACACCGGCTGTGTTTTTGTTTGCTCTGGCACGGGAACAGTCGAGCCTCAGAAGAAAAAGAAAAAGAAAGTTCTTTTTATTCAGTGCACACCGGTTATTTTTAACCGCAATTCTTCCTGCATGTCTCGTCCTGAGCTCTCGTATTTGATTCATCACAAGCATATGGTTATGAAACCCGTGTTCCTGGAGATGTAATTACGTTGTTCCAACATCAGCTCATAAATAAACGCAGTCACTGATCCTAGATCAGTATTTTCAGCTGAGTTTGTTTGTTTGTTTGTTTGTTTATGTATGTATTTATTTATTTATTTTTGCAGCTTGAAGATGTACGTTCTCGCTCCCCTCGATCAGCTCAGCGTGTTTATGAAGTCGGAGCAGAGGCTGCCAAACTCTCTGAGGTAAGTACATCTTACAGCCATATGGAATAATCTGGAAGATGGAGATAATAACATTTACATTTATGGCATTTTGGCAGACGCCCTAATCCAGAGCGACTTACATTTATATATATATATATATATATATATATATGTATGTATGTATATGTGGAGTTTTTTAACAACGTCCTGATGGAGTCAGCAAAGGCGGAGCTTACGTTAAATTCGATCAGTCGATCGCAAAATCGATCACCAGCCGTTCTTTTGGTTGTTCCATCTTAGTGTACAGCTTGGCATAAAACCCTGGTTTTCATTACACAATAAACTACAACAGATTACTGCTACCACCAAAACGTTGATTGTTTTCCTATTAATGTACATCCGGAAGTGTGTTTTATTCCTCTTGTACCACGGCAGTCTGTGACGAAACTTCATGCAATCGATACTTTTTTATTTATTTATTTCTTTATTTATTTCCTAGAAGTTAATAAGATGGGAATTTGCAGCTCGTCACATACACGTTACGGGATATTCAGTCGGAAATACCCTCTAGTTTGTCCCAGGCATTTCAAGTTCACCAACAGCCTAGCTAATGTTGGGTCAATTAATGGACATCATGTAACGAAGTTAAATCTGATCAGCCGATCACAAACCTAAACTCCACCAATGGAAAGGTTTACCCAGGAATTCCAGACTTGGAGACACATTTCCCCAGACGTGACAGACCTAGCCAGAATAAATACTCTGGAACCCCGTTTAAAATTTTTTCACCGTTTACTCGGGGTGTTATTGAGCTGCAGAGCGTAGCCGCGGATCAGATTCCAAACCTGCTCGGATCCACACGGCCGTGTTTTTGGTTTGGTCCGACGGGAGAAAAACAAAGCCCTGGTTTCATTCCGAGCACGCCCGTTATTTTTAACCGTCGCTCTTTTTGCTCTCCAGAGCGCTGGCTGTGTTTGCGCGCTGACCGACAGCTGGTTGCCATGGTGACGACAGTGGCCCCATCACCCCTTCCACCCGCCGTAACGGTCCGTACCTTCAGCAGCAGCCCCGTGGGGTTCAAAGTAACCCGAGTGTAATAACAAGAAATTGGCGGAACGCATGCTAGCGCTCATTCCAAACACATGTACAGTGTCTTTTCCTTCGTTCCTCTTTTTTTTTCCCCCCTCCTCGCTCGTTTTCTCGTTTTCGGGGGCCAGCGACTGCAGGGGGCATGTTCCAGAGTGCTCGTCCTGCTGCTGTCAGCAGTTTAGGTGTTAAGTATGACTAATGAAAGAGAGAGGGAGAGAGAGATGTTGAAAATAATGCTCTCTGGAGTAGAGGATTTGCAGTGTACAGACACACACACACACACACACACACACACATCCCCGCAGGACACGATCTTTATTACTTCAGCAGTTCGATTATGACAGCTGCCCGAACGGATCGGTGCCAGAGAATCGTTAGCTCACGTCAAGGCCTACGTCAGTAATTAATACTCGGTACAGTGAGTACAGAGAGAGGAAGGAGCGAGAAACAGGGAGGAAGAATGAAGAAGGCTGATATAGCTGGCAGGAAGAACGATAAGGAGGAGGAGTTCGTCGTGATGTTCAGCTGGTGGCTTTGCGACAAAGATCATGAAGATATGCATTTCTGTGGCGTACAGGAATGACTCCGCACAACACTCGTGGACTGACGTACGCCGTGGTATACAGTGTCTGGTTTCTTTTTTTCTTCACGACATGAACACAAACGTCACCAGCATCATCCATGACCCATCCTATGCGTGTCTTCCAGACTCTACAGAAGCTTCTTTTCCCAACCTGTCAGGTTGCCCAATTCCCCCAGTCACTCACCTGATCACTCAGGTTTACTTAGGCAGCTGAACATAAGAAAGGAGTCTGTTATTCTTTAAAAATTATATCACAGCGCTCTTGAATTCTGGATCCTGATTGGCCAGAAGGTGTTTATTAGTTTTCTATAGCAGCAGCTCTGACAGCAGCAGCTCTGATACGTTATCGTTTCTATAGTAACAGTTCATTCACAGGGACGCGCCACTGAAACGGATTCGATAAAACCTGTGTAGCTGTTGATCTGTTGTCGTTTATTTAACATTTATGGAAGGAGTCTCCAGTGTCGGCGTTATGTAACAGTCAGAGGTAAAGCTGTAACTTCCGGCATCTTCAGGACGGAGGAGTTCGCGCTTCTTTGCGGTTTCTTGGTAACGTCACGAGCTGCGTTTTTTTGTCTTACTAACATCGAGAGAGAGAGAGTAAAGAGAGGCTGGTGAGTTTATAGCTGCTATAACGTACATGTAAGCGAGAACCGGAACTCGTTTCATGGACGTTCCACAACGTTAAATATGACTATAATCTGATAAAATGTATAAAATCATTGTTTAATAAGTATAGATTTGTAACAGATTGATTACATTTGCGGTATTGGGGAATGTCTCGGATTTATTTTCCTCTGAAACATGTCGAACCAACTCGCAAGTCCTCAGCCACCTACATAGTTTAGAGAGAATAGCTCCGCCCTCCCGCTCTCTTTCCCGCAGATACCCTGAACCTGTTGACGCTCTTTCAGAAAGTTATGGATCTGACTCGCAGCCTTTCATTGAGTCACTCCGGGTCAAGCCTGAACAGAGCGGCTCTTCTGCTCTGTAAACAGCCAGAACTGCAGAGATCCTGCCATGTTCTCACACACACACACACACACACACACACACAAACACACACACACACACACACACTGTATTTTAACTGAAATGTAGCATGCACTTACTGGAAGAGCGTATAGAGGTCGTAAGGTCTTTCACCACACACAGCTTTGTTTGTTTACTGTGTGGTTGATTTTGTTTCATTTTTCCATTTATTTCATTCTCTGAAAGTTTGCGCTCTCTCAATCTCAGAGCTGAAGAACAGCTGGACTTCCTCAGAAACACACACACACACACACACACACACACACACACACACACACACAGAAAGAAAGAAATACAGCAGGAGGTGGTGGAAAATATACATACAGCACTGTGCAAAAGTATTAGGCACCCTAAAAATTTTGTGTTATAGATTTTTTTTTATTGTATGACGTCTACATGATCAAGTCAGAACAAAAAAAACATTTTAGATTCCCAAACATTAGTTTTCTAGCACAAAATGAAATGTTACAGAAAAATGTTTGTATGTCATTAAAGAAAGCAGCGTATTACGCAAGAGACACTTTTCAGACAAAAAAAAAAAAAAAAACACAATGAAGGCTGCTGGGTTTCGCTGCAAAAATAAGAAGCGAGTGCGAAAGTCAAAGTGTCCAGAAGAACTGTGTCTGGTTCTGCAAGATGCTCAATAAAACTTACCAGCTCATTTCCTTATAAAACTGCACTAATTGTACATGTAGAAACATTTAATTTAATTATTTTGAAGGCATCTTTGCTCTACAGCATTTCTTTGCATGTGCCTAAAACTTTTGCACAATACTGTGTATATATAAATATAAATATATATATATATATATTTAAAAACCCTAAAGACTGATCCTGCTAAATGCCCGTTTTCCACCAGAGCAGACGCACCACAGCGCTCAGGCAGCGTTCCCTGGCCCGGGGAGAACATATCTGTGGTCACGGGCTCGCTAACTCACCGACGCACACACGCTGAATGCCAGCCGTGTCCTGGCAGCACTTTTAAATGATCACTTTATCGCTGCTGTTTTCCAGAAGTTTATGAACGCTGGAGCTTGTAACGGCAGAGAAATCTCCGAACAGCCATTCACTCCCTGCCCATGGACACGTCGCTGGTGCTGGGCCCTGGGAGCCGTTTACTGAACCACCGGTTTGAGAGACATGAACCGTTATGCAATTATGTCAGGCTACCGAACGGCATACAAATAATAACCATCGAGGAACCAGCTTTAAGATCATGCTTTACCATCCAACAGCAAATCCTCAGGCATCTATACACAGCTCAGAGGAAGATGGAGTGGACATGCGTCCTTTTATCACTTTTTTTTTTATTGCTTTTAGATAATTGTAGATAAACCCATCAACAACCTGGATTTCAGTTCGATGCAGTGGAACAAATCGCTTACCACAAATGACCGCTCTTTCACTTCGAGCCATCATATTTGTTGGCTTGGTTTTTTTTTTCTGATCTTAGCCAACAGTAAATGATGGCAGTGAAGCTCATCCCTGGACTGTTCATCTGGGTGGAGAGAACGAGGACAAACGAGAACCATATTCTCTTTTTATCGAACACAAATGTTGCCAAGTTCAACTCTTTTTTTTTTTTTTTATTTTGGAGAATGAGTCCTTTAAAATGAACGGCTGGCTTGCCAAGGCTCCGAAATGGCATATCTGTTGATTATTTTCCTATATATTCCTAAATAATCCTACAGCCAGAACTCTTTTGTTCCACTTGCACTACAGCAACTATCCAGCGATGACAGTTTTTAAAATTAATTAAATAACGACGTCAACAAGGGCATAGCTTAAGTTTAAAAATCGGTCAGACAATCACAAAATTTATCACCTTTCTTTTCATTAAAAAATTTTTTTTAAAGCAAAAAATACCAGCTTTAATTACAAAATATGTAAGGAATAAAACACTTTGGGACATTCTGTTGTAGTAAAATAATCAACGACAGGGTGTTTTGGGCAAGTACAGTTACTGTTACCACCCTGAAGTTGATTATTTTCCAATAACCGCATCCCAGTGTGTTTTATTCTTCTAATACCACAGCAGTTTGCTAATTTTATATTCATCAAACATTGACACACCATATTTTATTTTATCTGTTTATATTAACTCCAGAACAAATTAGTTCCTGTTCTGACTTGCATTAGAGCAGCTATAAACTTATTCTCTCTCTCTCTCTCTCTCTCTGTCAAAAGACAAAAAAAACCCAGATAGACTCCTCTATTGGTAAACTCCTCTCTTCTGAAGAAGCTCTGACACTGGAGACTCCTTCCATAAATGTTAAATAAACATCTCCTTACAGAAAACTTCACCAGATCAACGTGTACAAACGTTTCAAGTCTGATTGGCATTCTAGAAAATTAATCAACACCTTCTGACCAATCAGCATTCAGTAGTGATATGCTGTGAGTTTCAGTAACTGATTTGGGAACAAATTCTAAAACAGAAGAAGAAGACGACGGACTGATTGATTGAATTGTTGTTGCTCTCATTCTGGTCAAACCCTGGACTTTAGCCTTAGTCTGAAATCATGTTCTTCTCCTCTGTTGGTTTCTTTTTGCAGCTACCATGAGCTGGACTTGAAGAAAAGTCTCAGGGAGAACCTGATGTTCAAAACGGTGGTGGAGTACCCCGAGCTCCATGTGGTTGTAAAAGGGCATTGTGAGGAATACCGCACTCACAGCATCTCAGGTAAAGCTCGAACCCGGGCACGACTTGTTCTGCTCATGTGCGCTCAGTCGGCGTTTGTTCTGTCTTTCATCCTCAGGTTACTCATCGAAATGTCAACTAAACACACTCCCAACACTCCCAGGAGACGAATCCTGGCACTGCAGACGGGCTAAAAAATGTCATCGTCCAAACACTCGCTTCTTTTCAGTCACTGACACAATCCAGGCCTTATTCCTGACTGGAAACAGGACTTGCGTAATTCAGTGGCCATATTAAGCTGTTAATATCTCCATTAGCCAGGCTCAGTACACTGTGCAGGGAGATAACTTAACACACTACTCTTAGCACTAAGCGTGTGGGGGAGAGGAAGAGGAGGCACTGTGAGGTTGTAATGAAGATGAGTCACGCTTCATTTCAGTCTGAAGTATAATTCGTTTTCCAAACATGCAGAACTGTGCAAAAGTTTTAGGCAGGTGTGGAAAAAATGCTGTAAAGTATGAATGCTTTTAAAAAAAATGCACAGCTGTTTGTGTTTCAGTTAATGATTGTGTTTCAACCTACATATTGAATTGATGATCATTAGCACCTGTTTGGTATAACTGTTTAATCATACACCTGACTATATGCCTACAAAATCCTTGACTTTGTTCAAGTGTACCTAGAAGAATTGATGCTGTTTTGAAGTCGGGGGGGTGGGGGGGGGGGGTGTCACACCAAATATTGATTTGATGTAGATTTTTCTTCTGTTCGCTCACTTTGCATTTTGTTAATTGATAAATATAAACTATTAACATGTCTATTTTGGAAAGCATTCTTACTTTACAGCATTTGTTCACACCTGCCTAAAACTTTTGCACAATACTGCATGTCCAAATGTCGTCCGAGGACGTCTGCATTAACGCTCTGGTTCAAGAGGTGGCCTTGTTCCGCTTTCGAGTGAACTCTGGTGAGAAACTGATTCGACTCTGAATCAAACTATTGTGTGCGTTTTGGTTTTTGTGGATCTGAACGGAGCCAAAGCACAGAGCTGTAGCGCTGCAGAAACGCCTTGTGTTCTGGAGATTTGAAAAAATAAACACACACAAAATATTTTCAACTAGTTATTTATATACTTCCGTAATCATTTCTTTCTCGATCACCGGCTCCATGTTCTCCGTGCGCGGCTTTGATCATTCTTTTCTGGTTTATGATTAGTTTAGTTATGTGCAGTGAGAAACAAACCCAAAATATCCTCCTGGTCTCGTTGTCCAACTGAAATGTGATTGTGTTTGTTCCAGACAGAAGCATCGTCTCGCCACGTCCTTCTTCCTCTTCAGAAGCTCGGGGAGCTCCGGAGAGCCACACAGCAAGAACAGAAAAGGGAACAACGGCACAATCGGAGCTGGAGGAAGGAGAGATCCAAAGCGAGGACGAGGAGGATAACGATGTGAAGGAGGATGATCAAAATGCTACCAGGAATGTCAATCTCTCATGATGATGATGATGATGGTGATGATCACAATGATGAAGGTGGCACTTCTTAAGATCAAAATCTAACCAAAAAAATTGAATGACCCTCCACCTCTACAGCCTCTAAATCCTCTAAATCAAAAATACAGCAGGCTGAGAGTGTCATCTTCCCCCTTCTTCAAGCGATAACATTGATGAGGGTGTTGAAGGTCATCTTGGCGACCTTGATAATCCTGCTGTCCGGAATGCAGTGTGTCTTTCTTCCTGCCTTGATGCTGTCACCAAACAGAATAGTGACTCCATGGAAACAGATGGTGCTCCTCATCCTGTTTAACGTATTAAACAACAACACATCACAGTTTTTATCCGTTTATAGTTACGTTTACTGTTTCGGAACGTCCATGATACAAGTTAGTTCCTGTTCTCACTTAGATTATAGCAGCTATAAACAGTCGTTCCTTCACAATCCTCTCACGCTGGAGACTCCTTCCATAAACATTAAATGTTTATGTGGAACGTCCGCCGTACGAGATGTTACTATAGAAACGATATCGCGTTAGAACCAGCGCGTTAATATAAACCTGTGATTTGCGTCGAAGTCAGAACCGCTGTCCGAGCTGCAGTTATGGAAAATGAATCGACATCTTCTGTCCGATCAGATTTGAGAATTCGACAGTGCTGTGGTGTGTAAGATGTGAAACACCTGCCAGGTAATGAGCAGGATCAGTATTTTCCTCACATGTTGTATGAAAGGTATACGTAAGTAATAAAAAAAAATATATATTTTTTTTTTTTAGTAAATGTGTACAGTAAACTGACTGTCATTTCTGTGATATGAGATTTTAATAAAGAAAAAAAACAAAACAAGTCACAAGTCCCTGAGCTATGCAGCTTTGGTGTGTGTGTGTGTGTGTGTGTGTGTGTGTGTGTGTGTTGGAACTGCTCTGGGTCCCTGCTGAGGTAAGTGTAAGTGTTTGTTCTTAACACCTGTAGGCATGTGTTCACTGTAGTTGTAGTCATTCAGACAGACGCCCTTCATCAGCGGCTCTTTGATGTGTGAACGCGATGGTACGTTTTCCAGCCTCCCGCTGGGACGGGAGCCGATGACCTCATGGCTCACCGCTGTGCTTCCCTTTACTGCGGTGTGGAAACACGACCTGTCGCTGTGTGCGTCTGTCCGTCCGTCTGTCTGATCGTTTAGTCGAGAGGTCTAGAAGTAATTTGTCTCTCTCGCTTCCTGACTGCCTCTTCAGGTCTTTTTCTCTGAGCAGGTTTGTCCCGTGACCTTTTCACGGAGACAAAACTTTCATGCAAACGGCCTCAAATGTTCAAACTGTAAGATTTAATGAAACCTTCAAATCCCAGCTAGGGGTTGTCCAAACAGCTCCGTAGCTGCTCCAGAATTTGGCTCAGCGTTCTCTAACAGCAGGCGTGAGTAACGACTGGGGCTTTAAAGCTCTAAATGTGTGTACGTCATGTTTCAGGCTCACGCTGAGCTTGATTGGATTTTAATGAACCAGGTACCATGCTGCCAAAAGCTTAGCGGCGGAACTCTATCTAGCATTACGATTTTGAGTGGCCGTGTTCCATGTAGCATTACGGGCTGGGAGCGTTAGCATTAAGCCTGATCATTTCCTTCCACTCATCTTCCCACCAAATCCTCTCTTGCACAGCGCCAGTGTTCTTCTCACGCCAGAGTTTTAGTTTTAAGTTAACAAACCCCAGGTTTCTGGCTAGACAAGCTGATAGCAACCTGGCTGTACGTGTTTTAGCCAAGTCAAATTCCCAGTTTGCATTTGATGTGCTCTAGGAATTAGTGCAGTAATGCTTTGGTCGTCTTCTGTTCGACGATTCCCACTTATTGGGAATAGTTGTCCAGATCCACTTCAAATGGATGGCAATTAACTCTAAAACTCCCTTATTGCACAGTACTCCTGGTTCGTCAGCTTCATACTACACAACATTCTGCCCTTGACCCATGTTTATTGGATAGGACTCTGCCTTTGTCCCATCTTATTGGATGAAATGCTGTCTAATTGGCCAGCATTCTGCTTTAGTCCACTCTTATTGGACAAGATCTTGCTTTAATGCACTCTTATTGGACGGCCCCCGTGTTTGTGTACACTTAGTGAAGAGCCTCCCTCATCTGCTTTTACCGGGCAACACTCCGCCCTAGTCCACTCTTATTGGATAGCAGTTTTTATTTATCGAATCTTACTGGACAGAACACTGGCCCACTCTTATTGGACAGAATTCAGCCTAGGTCCAATTCTTTCATACAGCACATCTGCTTTGTCCAGTTTATTGGACAGTGTACTGTTTTGGTGTACACTCCTTGTACATCTTTCTGCCCTCATCCAACTTTCTACCCTTGTCCACTCTTATTGGACAGCACCTTGGTTTGTGTCCAGTTTTACTAGACAGAATTCAACCTGGGTCCAATCTATCGGACACCAGTCTACCTTGGTCTTCTTTGAGCATCCCCTTGCTTTGAGTCATGCTAATTTTTAGAGCGATCTGCCACCATCCACTCTTATAGGCCAGAATGCTGCACTGCTGTCTGATCTTTTTTCGATGGCAGTCCGCGGTCGTCCACTCTTACTGCATAGCACTTTGACCTTGTTCAATTTTATTGGACAGCACTCTTCCTTGTTCCTTTTGGAGCGAAATCTCCATAGAAAACTTTTGGAAATGCTGCGTAAAATGTGTTTTTTTTTTTTTTTTTGGAACCAAGCCCCAAGGGTATCTTTCTGAATGCAGCTGGCATTGCAAATAAATTACAGAACCAGTACTGGGAATAAAGCGTTTTGATGTGATTTAAATGCCTTCCGTGTGGCAGTTTTACTTCCAGATATACCAGTATGTGCCAGTTCAGCAGTTTGCACTTTTTTCCCCATGTTCTGGGTGTAACATATATATATATATATATATATATATATATATATATATATATATATGCACACTGGAAAGCTGATACGTCAGTTTTCATTAATTGTTCACCAACTTTACATATATTTGTCTAGGTACCGATCTTTGGCTTCACAGCAGAGACCCAAGCTAACTGTTGTAATGGAATGGAGAAAACATTTATTTAAATTCCCCAGGATGTTTCGGAGGACAGAATCACCTGACATAGGTCTGAGTTTGGCTAGCAATAAGATGCGCATTAGCATTTCGCATGATCTTTACCAGATTTTTCAAAAACGTTCCATTTAGCGTGCACGGACCTCATGTGGAAACATGCTGCATCGCTTTGGAGAAGTGTGTGCATGCGTGTACCACCTGACTAGCCATGATTTATCATTCTTTTTGTGAGCTGTTTTGATGTCTGCTCTTGTTGTGCTCTTATGCATCCAATCAAGGAACCACATCTAGGAGTTCTGTTTAGCGAACACGGACATGATTGATAGACATGATATGAAAAATGCTTCGGAATCCACGTTGTAAATTTTAAAAGGTTTGTCGGGCACGCTAAATTGAGCATGTTGTGTGTTAGTGTTTTCCAGCGGAATAGCAAATAAAAATCGTATGCGTGTGAAAAGAATTTGAGCTGTCAAGGTCTTTCTGGGAAGAACTGATGTAATATCGCGGAATTTATTTCCTAATTTTGCGGATTTTATTGGAGGCGCTCATGATGAGGAAAACTTTGATGGCTGATGGTAAATTAAACAACAAACACGTTGGCTAGTTTAAGAAGGACACATTTGAAACACATTTCTCCTTTCTCATGCAGCACCATTATCCTGGAATCAGATCAGTGATTGACCTTCTCATAAAACATAGAAGCCCGTAAAACTGCTGAAAGATGTTCGGCCTGTTGTATAGCATGATTATTAGAACTTGCATTGTGTCATGTATGAATTATTGAAATCTCAGTAACCACGTTGAAGGAAAGCTCTTGTCTGTTTACCATCTCTGTGGAGTTTAACGTTCTCCCATGTTCATGTGGGTTTCCTCTTGGTTCTCTGGTTTCCTCAGCTCTCAAAAACATGCCGGTAGTTGGACAGGCTGGGCTAAATTGTTCCCTAGGTGTGAATGTGTTCATGAGCGGAGCCTTGCAAAAGAACTTGCGTCCCACCAGGATGTACTCGTGCCTCGCACCCAGTGTTCCTGGAACAGGCTCCAGATCCACCACCAGCCTCATCAGGATAAAGCACTTACTGAAGATAAATGAGTGACTATATCTCATTTTAAATATACAGTTTGTCATTTCTTGGAAAACGTGAAACATGTTAATGACCCATCCTGTGCTCAAGGGTGTATTTTGTGTTTGCGTCCAATAAACACACCCTACTGCTTATTTCCCACCTCAAAAATAAAATCGGACGGTTATTAACCAATTTGTCAGGGGTGTGCTGGATTTTTAATGCTAGTTGCTTCTGGACACGTCCTAGCATAACTTAATATTTCAAAAGGAAAATACAATTATACAACAGTATCCAGTTTGAAGCATCTCTGGAAACTGATGCCAGGAAACTTAAGATGTTTTCCAGGTCAGAATAAACGTTATATCAAGCACAAGCAGATTAAACTTCACCACATCACGCCTTCATACTGGTATGTCCCATTTCGCAAAAAAAGTGCATCATTTGGCAGTGAAGACGTTGCCTCCTACCATCTCAGCTTGGGCCTCTTCCACACCCAGGGCTCTGCCTTAGTTAGCAGCCAGTTGGACAATGACTGGATTGACGTTGCCAGCAGGCCTGGATGGTTAAAGCTGGCATTCATCATGTTGAGTCGAGGCGGCTGCTTCTTACGCTGAACTCGAAACTTCCGCTTATATAAGACTGGAGCTGGAGCCAGGATATTGCACAGAGACCCATTACTTACATCTCCAGGTCACGTTGTTTTGGTTCAGCTAAATAACTACTGGACATTTGGCAGCCCCTTCTTTCTTCTCACTGATACACACCCAGTTACATCACACCTAGTGATACATTGCACCTCCGGGTCAATAAATCTGGCTCTGCATTACTTATAATGGACTCAGCATGGCATTCAAGACGTATATCGTGCCATGATTGTCAGACTGTCTCAAGCCAATAGAGTTAATCTCTTCTGGTCAATGCGATGTCTCTGGCAGTATTTAAAGAGATGCTGTTTGGCATCATACACTATGCTGAAATGATGATCTCCATCGTTCTGGAGTAGAAAAAAATATCTATCTCTGAAAGAAGGATGGCATTTACAACTTAGGTTGCTTTGCTTTGCTTTAAGGTTGCTTTGTCTGCTTAGTAATATCTACGTTAAAAAAAAAAATTCTACACCACAAAGTTTAAGAAGATGCACGAATGCCTCAATGCATTTGGAAACCAAGCTGAAACTACAGTAGCATCAATTAAAGGAGTCTTGCATGCACTTTTGAGTGCTGCCAGCAGGGGACGATCTTAGATGACAAAGTAGCAAAACTTTGGGTGTTGATGCCCGAAGTGGCTGTTGAAAAGAGGAAGAGCAGGCCTCGTCGTTCTCCTCCTCCTCCTCCTCCTCCTCCTGCTGGTCCTGCTGCTGGGCTTGCAATAAATAACAGTGAAAGTAATGCTGCTGTTTTGAGCCGAGGAGTTGTAAAAGCGCTGACATCAGAGCCGATCGCTTTCCAAGGATGCCGTAATGGCCTCTTTTCCCTCCCTGTCGGAAGCCGGACCCAAAGCATTACGTCGTGTTTAACAAACCTGAAACATCTTGATCGCGTAAACACTTTGTTTCAGCAGTGGCCGAGGGGCGTATGAGAGGCTGTCGAGCAGCTCATCTTCGTTTCGAGGTCCACATGGTGGTGGTGATTAGTGAGAAAGTGAAGCTTGGGCTGTTGATCAGTAACTTGCACGATGTTACAGCCTTGTTATACAACACGGGTCAGATCACGAAGAGTAACCATAAAAAGTGTGTTCATAGCTCCCTGTTGGAAACAGCTGGGAAGTGTACAAAGCATCAGAGCTCCGAAATAGCTTCTGAAGTGTTTTCCATTCAGCGTGGAGCTCTTGAGAGAGAATGCATCCAGCTGTCTTGTGAATTTTATTTGCTCACTAGCCTGGCAGCTTCCATATCAGAAGGATGGGTCGTGGTCACGTCTGTCCTCTGATGAGTTAAAAAATAATAATAATAAAAGGGTTTAAAGGAGCTTGTGGTATGTAGGAATGCAGGTATTTTGAAAAGATGAAGATGTGCTCACCACAACCTAGGCTTCTCTGGCATGAAGTATTTTTAGAGCGAGGTCTTCCCACAGCCTCAAAAGTGAACAAGCTGTCTTCCAAATGTTTTCCACCATCTGCCGGCCATCAGCACGTCTGCATTCCTGAGCAGTCTCCATTTCACCTGGATCAAACCTCCGTGTAGATATATCATCCCTGGGGAAGGGGGGGCAGGGGGGATTATGGCGGGGACTAGACGGAGGACAGAGAACCAGTTGCCCCACAGTCAGAAGCAAAGCTTTTGCGAGTTTTAAAGCTTCTGTAGGCGTCAAAAGTGTGCCAACAGTTGATATTGTCTTTACAAGCCAGAGTGGTTTGGCAGATACTGAAATTAAATGTTAATCACCAAGGGTGGAATAGGAGTTGTTATTGTTGAACTCATCAGTTGAACTCAGCCGTTGTTCTGTTACCATGTTAAATATTTTTTACTGATTGGGCTGGCTTGGGATCAGTCTAGCCTACTCGAGTTTGAATTTTGTCCCGAGTTTTGCTTTTTATCCTTTTGATTTCTGTTTGAGGTGTGACATATTCTGTTTGAGTCTGTTCAAGCCAAAAAAGACCTTAATCTGAAATGCAGTGTGTGTGTGTGTGTGTGTGTGTGTGTTCAGACCTGAAAGTATCTTCTTTCTCCCATTAAAAAAAGCCGTCCCACTTTGGAAATAGTTTCCCCTAAAGAGAGATTCCTGCTGGTTGGGAAGGCACTCAAGATTCCTGGCATGATTCCACACCTTTTTACTAATGCCAAGGCTTTTAATCGTTTTGTTATTAGGTTCAGCTGAGACCTTGACTTTAGGCTGCTCCAAAGAAAGCAAGTCAACCGTTACTATGGCATTCCAGGACAAACTGTTATATAACGCATCAAGCAGTTACTTGTTGTTGTTTTTTTTTTTTTTTTTTTTTTTTTTCTTCCCCTAAACATTGACTGTTAAAAATGATTTGAATTATTGGAAACGTATGTTGCGAACTGCTTTGTTGAAACAGATGACGTTTCATTCATGTCTGAAACAAACAAGCAATGAAGAGACGTTGTTTAGTTTCATAAATAAATCTTTTTTTTTTATTTGTAACATATAAAATTAGATCATTTTACACTTTATTCCAGTATGACAATAATCAAATAAAGTAGCTACACTTTTGATAAATAATATTAATAACAATATTAAAAACATTCATTCAAACTTTTGTCAACTCGTTTTGTTGCTAATTCGCTGATGGAGTTGATTTTCAATAGCTGCCGAACGACATGAACGCATTTGTCCACATCAGGGAGGAATGTTACCACAAATTTGTCGGAAAACCACAACATGGTGTAACTCGTTGGCATTACAGAACCATGGTCTACAAAGTTAAGCAAATTTTTAATTTATGTATGTGCATATATGCTTATTTGGAGATATACACATACGAGTCTACAGTTGAGTCATATTTTGTGTTTAGAAATCAAAATATACATAACACAATTTTTAACATTAAACAACTACATTTTTTTTTTTTTTACAAATTGCTTGAGTTTACAAGTCGCTCCGAAACGAAGCTACTGAATTACTGCTCCAGTGTGGAGCAAGCATCGAAAACGCTGACGAGGCCTCAGCAAACAGTGCACTTCATCAAACTCCTCAGTTCACAAGTCTATGATTCCGTGGGAATCTCGAGATGGTAGGTGATTGGCCAAAAGGGGTGGTAAGCACCCAGTTCCCAGCTATGCTGTGATTGGCCATTTCCGGCATCGCTGCTGACGTCGTTCGTCAGTCTGATACAGGATTCCCTTTTCAGTCTCTGAACTTGTGGATGTCATTGAAGAGTCGGTAAAAGGGGTAGGAGGCCTCGTTGGCATGGGGGCAGTTGAAGGAGCACTTGCAGGTCTCAATCAGCATCACGTTCTTGTTGAAGGTCTCGCCATCCTCGCAGCGGAACTTAACACGCACCGTGCGGGTCTGCTGTGGGCTACAGCAGCGGCCGTCCACGCATGAGCCGCAGTACTTGGGTCGGTACTTCTTCAGGCTGGAGCAGCCTGCATAGGTGAATTTCACTGCCTGAGCGGACTTCTTGGTTCTGTTGCACTTCTTTCCTTTCTGTTTTGGAGAGAACAATCTAAGGTCAGTTGACTTTATCGACAGGCACTGATGGTTAATATCGTGCGTTTTGTTGGACTGCTAATTCGTGATGCAGAAGCTTTGACAGATCTTACCTTAAGGCTGGAGTAAGGGGACTGGGTGCAAGGACGGACTTCGCAAATCCGGCTCTCCTTGACCAGCTTGCACTCGGAGTTGTTGTTGGTTACTCTGGTGGAGATGCCAGTGCCGCAGGACTTGGAGCACTGAGACCAGGGAGTGATCTGGAGAATGCACTTCTGCTCGCTGAACATGTGAGACTCAGCCTGGGCTCTAAATGCTGCAAATAGAGGACGGCACCCAAGTTAGGTTGGATTCTATCAAAGGCTTTTGAAACTACAAACCAATTCCAAAAAACACTGGCTTGAAGCTGAACTTTGACACCTACCTGCAAGGGACTTGAGTCCATGCTTCACATTGGCCACCAGCTCGTTTCTGTTGGTGAGGTCACTTTCAGTCGCATCGAGCACCGTGTCTTTTTCCAACAGCTTGGCGGAAGGTTCTAGCTTCATTGCATTGTCGCAGACCCACTTCTCACAGCACTGTCCTGGAACTTTGACCAGCCTGGGGTTGGCACAGCCTAGTGTTGGCAAAGACAGCTCCTGGGGGCAGAGAGGGATGCAGCCCACTGCTCCATCGATGCATGTGCACTGGTGTTTACAGTTGGGCTGGAAGCTTTCTCCATTCTGATAGATCCTGCTGTTGTATTCACATGGTCTGCCTTCAGTCTTGGCTGTTAGGGAACAGAAGAGTATCCTGTTAGTCAGAATTCTTACAGGCACACAATGTCATCTGCACAGAGCAGAGCAGGAATCAAACTAATTATATATCTATCATATCAAACACACCTCTGCAGATGCCTCTGGTGGCGCCCGAACTGGCCCCAAAGTTGCACTCGAGCCCCTTGGTATGGTCGCAGGGCTCTGTCTGGCTGCAGTCCTCGTTCAGCTGCCGAGCACAGACTTTGCAGCAGCCGCAGCCGTCGCGCACGAGGCCGACACCCGGCGCACACTTGGGTACCTCCAGTGGGCACTTGCATTGAGCTGGGCACGAGGAGAACACCTGAACACAAGTGAACAAGTCCACTTTAGCAAACAGTCCAGTCATTTCAGCAAGGTCACCATACGACATCCATAACTTCTAAAAGTCCTTATGAATATCATGAACATCATAATAACATAATAATAAAGATCTATTCCTGGGATTTTTAATCCATGAGGGTTTTACTTCTCCTGCAAAGTGACCGAAAGACCAAAAGTTTCAACTCACCAAGTCGCAGCTCGCGATGAGCGTCACGATGAGTGGAAAAAGGAACATCTTTCCCTGATTAACGTCGCCTCCGAATAAAGAAAAGAACAAAAAAAAAAGGGGGGTTCTTCTAGTCCTTGAGCTTGATAGGTCCTTCGTTAAAGCGGATGTCAGGCGTGGGGTTCGCCGTTTGTCTCGCGCTCTGTTCGAGGCTGAAGCGCTGTATGAGTGTGAGTGGGTCCGCGCTGCTTTATATAGAGGAGCCGGCGCGCGCTGACGTCGCTCTCCGCTGAACTGGTCCGAAACTATGCGCGGAATGCTTCCTTTGGCGCGTTTTCCATCCTGGGCTAAGCACCACCCTGTCTCACTCTCTCTCTCTCTTTTTTTTTTCTTTTCTTTCCCTTTTCTCTTTTAAAATGCCCCCCCCCCCCCCGCTCTCAACACAATGCTTCCCCCTCCTTTCTTTCTTACTCTGCTTTCCTTGTTTTCTCTCTTTTCATTGCTGCATTTTTTGGAGAGGGTTTTTTTTGTTGTTGTTGTTGTTTTGTTCATATTGGCGACGACTGCAGACCATTTCATCACTGCGGTTCAATCCAGGAAAGTTTTAATTATGTAAACTAAACATCCACACTAATCAAAGTTCACCAGAGTGTGTAGAGACATTATGGAAATTAATGATTCATTATTATGCATAATTTGTACTATACATGTTCACCACTGTGTACAGCAAAACGGTCAGAAAATCAGTAGAGGACAAGAAACTATATATGTGTAAATAATAAATATATATATTATATATAATATAGAGAGAGAGAAGTGAGATGTGTATTCATTACTATCCACTTATGTAACATAAAGAAAGTAGTGTGAATTAGCAACAGCACATACAGGGTTTGATTCATTTATGGGCTCTAGCTTATATATAGTGTTTAATTTAGTGCTAATATGAGTCATAAATATGCACTATTTCTACAAACAATTGTAATGTCAGTGTACACAGTTTTCAGCTCGCAAGAGTAACGCATCCTGTGCCTCTTTTAAAAAAAAAAAAAATCAGTTGTGTGTTTATTTTTGCAAAGTTATTGGTAGTACATTAAGCCAAAAAATTCCACCGACTGAAACCTGTGAGGAAATTGAAAGCAATGCCTAGAAACCTTCTCTTTTACCGAGCGTGCACGCATCCTGTAAAAAGTCGGATCATATGAGGATTCCTTAAAATTCACATTTAGGCTTAACTGTTTCTATTTCTGGACTCCATTCTCTCTCTCTCTCTCTCTCTCGGTCTTCTCCGTCTCCAAACACTTCCAGATGTGGCCTCCACACGTAACAGCATGGCCATATTTGGTATGGCAGCAGCCCTGCATTATTAACATATTTTCTCCCTCAGTTTAGTCAGCCACAAAGCATTCCTGACAGCTCCGAGGGCTTCTAAATGTGTTCTCCATGGAGGAAATTCCTCCGAGTTTCCATGCAATCTGTCCACCAGGTTTTGAGAAGAAAAGAGAGAGAGAGAGAGAGAGACAGAGTGACAGAGTACAACTGTTACCCAGATTTCCATATAAGCTGTTGGGTTGAAGTGGAAAGGGGGAAAAGGAAAAAAATAAAAAGCAGTCTGCTTTTTCTACGAGGTTAAAAATAAGCACTGAATTTCAGAGATTGCTGGATAGAGCAACACGAATGAACACAGATGAATAAACGAGTGTAGATGGGATGTTCTTGCAGTTAGTGCGCTTTCTTTCAGGTAAGCCTGCTTTGATTAAGCTGTGGTGTTCGTTGGGTTTGTGTCCGAACTTTAGGTGTGGAATTAGGGATTCGTTTACTTGTCCGTCGGAGATGTTGCTTCTTCCTTTTATTTTGCTCTTAATTGAGAGCTGTTCCTTGTTGATGGTAGGCGAAGTGCGTTACTGCTTTGACGCATAAGCTGGCATCATTTCCACACAAGGACGCTAGATGGAGATGTGTTGTGCTCTTGTACTAAGTCCACTAAGTTAACAGGAAGTCATTTTGTTAACTTCAAACGCGGATCTCGTGTACGATTTACGTTTCCGTAAATCCTAGGGATGAAGTGATACCTTCTTCTTCTTCTTTTTTTTTTTTTTTTCAGACCGAGTACGAGTACAGAAATGAGTAACCCACTTTGTATTAATCAATCATGGACGTCGCACAGTACATTTTATTTAGCTTGGCTTACGTTTAAACGGTCGTCATGGAGTGCATTAGCTAGCTACATTAGTTTAGCATGGATGGAGTAGGGTTGCAGTGGCCAAGAGCAGGTTTTGGTTCCACTTCGGAAAAGCACATCTGGATAGCATGCTTGGGAATCTGTCGCCGTCAATGACTGATAGTGGACGACCGTCAAGAACAATATACCGAGTCTCACTTAGCGTTGTCTGCTGCTGCTAGCGATGAACTAACCATGCTGAGTTCTTGTTTAAGATGTTTTATCAGGTTACTTGTATTTATAGGACGATGCAGTACGAGTCCATCCCCTTAATAATTTCACAGTTTAATTTGATCGTGTTCGTTAATTGTGAAATAAGTCCAGATGGCTGTCATTTTGCATCTGTTCATTAGCATGACTACATACACGTAGTATCGGGTGTTTGTATTGGAGTATTGTTCTTATTTCAGAACCATATTTATGGCAGACACCCTTATCCAGGGCAAGTTTCATTTATACAACCAGGAATTGAAAGTTAAGGGTCTTGTTCAGCTTGGCAGTGGTGGGATTTGAACTCACGACCTTCCGATCAGAATTCGGACATCTTAACCACCGAGCTGCCCGACATTTACGACTTCAACTAACTGAGCGTGGAATGGGGCTGATCTAGATTGATGCGTCCCTACTTTCTGTGACTTATCCTCACTTTTCTGTGCTATACAAAGCCCCTGACGGTGACTCATGGGGGTGTGAGGGATCTGTATTCCCCAAATGTAATCTGACCTAGACCTTACTGCAGCTCCCTCGTCTTAGGTCACACATGCCTGTGTCATTGGATACACAGAGTAATGCACTCACGCTCTAATACATGACAGGAGAATCATTTATCAAGAAACAGCACTCTGAAAAATCCGGTCATTCTCCTTATGTCATGTATCCCTGACCTATTGAGCGTGTTCCCTAGATGGAGTGACTACACGGTATCCATGGATGTAATGTAATTACGATGTCCGTTTCCTGCTGACATCTGTTTCTAAACCCATCTCCGTCTTTTCCTTTTCCTCAGAGGACGCTCTTGTTTTAGGAAACAGTCCGGTCGCTCTTAACGAACTCAGCTTTTTTTTTTTTTTTCTATCCTATAATTACTCTTGGGGAAATGTTGCAAAATCCGTTTTATGCTTTATGTAGTAATGACAGCCATAATATTTTCCAATGGCCTGCCACCAGTTTTGCGCTTTCATTGGGGAAGGAAAGAACGGAGGCCTTGTTTCCTTATTGATTTGAGCATGTGACTCATGGCCTAAATGTGCCCTGTGTAAAAAGGGACGTCTGGTGTTTGGAAAGCATCATAGAAACCAGTCGTCCTGCCAAACATCCATGCCCTTGGATCGGGATTGTTTTAAGATGTCTCATAATTTTTCTATGGTATTGGCGCCACTTTGTTGCATATCTTCTTGCTCGCTTGTTTCGTATAAATGTCCCTGATCTGGGTGTTACAGTTTCTGTAAGGACATGTAGTAAGGTACTGGCATTACTACAATCGGTCATGTATCCCAACCCAAAAAATGAACCAATTACATATTTACCCTGACCGCCGGGAACACTGAGACATAACGTAATTATTATTACTCTTTCCGCCTGACATCTGTTTCCGTTTCTCGGTGTGTCCGTGGAAATTTGTAATAGAGATCTTGCACAAGCAAGATAAGAGAGTTACAGCGGACACAAAGGTATGTGAACTTCTCAGCAGGGAACAGAATGTCATTATGTACGTGTAAGTGTGACAGTTTACAGACAGAACAGCAAAAATGACTTCTTGATGTCATTCTGACCTTCAGATACGAGGCATCTAAATGTTAAAGCAGAACATTGGTTTATCTTTGTTTAGTTGCAGAAAAGTACATCGATGATGATGATAAACTGGCGAATATCAGGTGCTGAAGACAGATCTATGTCTCATCTGCCTACTAATGTAAGGAAATGTTATATTTATGAATTTTGGAAGCATATGTAGGTTAAATACTAGGGGGCCCAGACTTAAGCCTTGGTGGAGATAGCGCTAGAGATGGCCTCATGTACAGATACAGCGGTGTGTCATCTGCGTAGAGATTGTAAGGAATGCTATGTATTTATTAATTACACTTGATTAGAGGAATTATAATTCAGTTATATAATAAAAGGCCCCAGAATTGAGCCCTGAGGAATCCACAGAAAATCTAGCTATGTGACATCTGTATGCTAGCAGGAGGAAATGTTTTCTTTATAAATCATGCTAGATAAGTAAAGGGCCCAGAATTGAGCCTTGAGGGATTCCACAAAAGCATAACCACAGCATTACCTGATCATACCCATAGTGTAGAACCTATACCTTCACCTAACTGTAACATTCTGTGAGCATTTCTCCAAAAGCACATCATGAATGATGCAACGCATCATCCACGCCATCCTCTGAAGCTAGGCCGCCATCTTTTTGAATTGTGCACGTTTCAACCCAAACTGGACCAAAATGATCATTTAAATGTACGGATATTTACAAGTATGATATTTAAACCATTTATTATCCTTCTCACCTTTCCTCTGCAGATATGTGCATACCTGTTATCAGATTAAACGGTTAACGATTCAAGGTTTCCACGTGGATTTTTTACTCGGAACCTTTCCTAAAAGGGAAACCCTGTGTTGTAGGAGTTTTACGGGTTCCTTTAGAGAGACAAAACCAAAGACCGTTTTCCAAAGTAGGAAGCGGGAACACCAGAAGCTAGTGCTTATATTCGTTGATTCGTCTTCAGCGAGGTCAGGGTTGCGGTGGAACTGAAGCCTACCCCAGGAACACTGGGTGCTACACACTCATATACACATACAGGGAAATTAGCTTAGCCAATCTGCCTACCTGCATGTTTTTGGAGGTGGGAGGAAACCAGAGAACCTGGAGGAGAACCTGCAATACTCCGTACATACAGTAACCCTAGTTCAGGATTGAACCGGGGACCCTTGAGTCGTGAGGTCACGATGCTACACGCTAGGATTTACACATTTATACTAAACACAATAGCCGTAACCTTATGACAGGGGCTTCTTTTTAATAAGACGGAATTAATGATGGCCACTTTGGACCGTTTCCATCATCTACATTCAGCACTTTGTGTATTGACTTGTCAGGTATTTATTAGTGTCGGACTGAAACCGCACAGTTTTGAGAGATGACTCGGCGCGTGTGGATTAATACAGCGGTGCCTGATGTACAGGACTGATAGGATACCGCTGATCGGATGCTTTAAAATCGATCCAAGGGGATTTACGAGACAAAAACGGAGAACTAAAACTATGCACACACAGGGTTGAATAAATAAATCACAATTCTTTGTTTTAATCTTAATATTACACACACAAAACAATGACTGCATAAGCATGAATAAAACAGATGACATGAATGAGACAGACCAATTTAGATAAAGAATTAGGTGAAGTACACAAGCGTGTGTCGTGTCTTTGAAGGCCTTGATGTTGTTCAACTATTCTCACCCGCTTTTACAGTGCCTCGAAGAAGAGACCAGGTGTGCCTCAGTCCATTTTTTTTCCCTTCCTTGAGGGAGGGAGAGAATATGCTGGAGGAATGGAAAAAGAGAGAGAGAGAGAGGGAGGGAGGGAGTGGGGTGAAGTGGAAAGACCTGTCTGAAATGGAAGAGCTGGTATGTGGGCCTTCAGGAATGTTTAGACCCGTCAGGATAATTGAGTGGATCTGGAACAAGGAAAGACAAACTTTGTTCCTGTGGTGCAGAGGAATGTGCACAGGGATGTCTGGAGAGCAAATTCCAACCCAAGTCAGACACACACACACACACACACACACACACACACTGCACTCTTCTGTCCTCACACAGTAGATCCCTGCCATTAGAGGCCTGTTTGAAATCTAAGATAATTATACTGTAAGGATTGTACTGTTCTTTTCCTTTATGATCCCGCAAGTCTGCTCTATTCTTTCGCTGATTGGCGAACCAGTCATACCGTAGTGTAGCCTAAAAATAATCCGACTCAGGAACATGTCTGGTAATGCTTTTTTTTTTTTTTACCAGATCAGGCTGGATTTCTTTCCGCATCTGAGGTTTTATTAGAAGCGAGCGGATATCCGTGCCCTCTGTTCCCAGTCGGTGGGTTGCTTCAGGGGCTGGGTGATGATCGCTGGCAGATGGACAAATAATTGAATCGGAAAGTGCAATCACAAGCTAAAATGACTGACCAGACAAACATTTGAAAGAACTCTCATGCTGATCAGTTTAAAAATAAGAAGCTACTGATTGACACACTACATGGGCAAAAGTATGTGCACCCCTGACCATCACACCCATATGTGGTTCTTCTTCAAACTGTTGCCACAAAGTCTGAAGCACACAATTGTATAGAATGTCTTTGTACGCTGTAGAATTACAATTTCTCTTCACTGGAACTTCAGAGGCCCCAAACCTGTTCCAGCATGACGACGCCCCCTGTGCACAAAGCGAGCTCCATGAAGACATGGTGTGTTAAGGTGGGCAGTGGTAGCTCAGTGGTTAAGACGTTGGGCTACTGATCGGAAGGTCATGAGTTCAAAACCCAACACTGCCAGTGTTGGGCCCTTGGGCAAGGCCCTTAACCCTCAACTGCTCAGATGTATAAATGAGATAAATATAAGGGTGTCTGCTAAATGCCATAAATGTAATGTAAGGTTGGAAGAAGGTAGAAGAACTGGAGTGTCCTGCACAGAGCCCTGACCTCAACCCAACTGAACACCTTTGGGATGAACTGGAGCCTCCTCACATCAGCACCTGACCTCAACCTCACTAATGCTCTTGTAGCTGAATGAACACAAATCCCCACAGCCACGCCCCAAAATCTAGTGCTCTAGGGTAGAGCTCATTATAACAACAAAGAGGAAATACCTCTGGTATGGGATGTTCAACAAGCACATATGGGCATGATGGTCTGACTGATGAAATGGACCTCCTGCCTCACAATCAGTGTTCCTGGGACAGGCCTCGGATTCACCTCGAACTGGATAAGGCGGCTTCTATAGATGAATGAACTACTGCTTGCTGAACAGTTTGGTTATTAGCGAACGCTTTGCAGAATGATTAATTAATAATTAGATTTAAATAATTGATAGATTTCATTATTAACAGCTGGACCTATTGGTTGGTTGTTAATTTTATTAATTGATTAATGAACCACTGTAATGGAAATTAAACACGTTGAAAGATGTTTGTTGTTTTCTCAAAGTTATTCTTTAGAACCAGTTTATTGAGTAATTTAGTCAAATGATAATGAAAATGGAGAATACAGTCCATTAAAGGTAGAAATGTTCTGGTAAAGATGTTTGACAAGCCAGGATTGTGTCAGCTTTCAGCAGGGTTGTTAATGGGATGTGAAAGTGTCCTATAGGAGCCCGTGGGTCTGTAGTGATAGTCAACTTATTTATTATTCTTTAACTTGCACAACGTAATGAGGTTTTGAATCATTTCAGTGCTACAATACACACAAACACATTAACATTCAACACAAACATTTAAAAAAGACCATAGTAACAATGTGATGTAAAGGCGGATGTGATGTTGAATTAATGGTGGTATAAATACAAGAATCCAACTCATTAGAAATGAAACACATCCTGAATGTAAACTGAATCAAACCAGTAGATTTGGATCATAACAAGCCACGAGGACACCAAAGTTTAGCGTCTCAAATTAAACCGATTTCCTGATAATGTAGTGGCAGAATATTTAACAGATGTTTTAAATGTTGATGAAAACTGTTTGCTTCATTAACTGCACACTGCGAAGTGTTTCACTTGTTTGTTTGTTATTTCCTGATCAGAACGTCTGAACGTGTGAACTGATTTGGTGGGAACGGATCTGGGTGCGCGTCCACGTGAGCGTTTTGTTGGTGCGCGTCACCGGGACGCTGTTACACGCCTACCGAGCGCGCGCGTCTGTCAGTGCGCGACAGGAAGCGACAGAACACAACACAAACTAATAAATAAACATAATAGAGAAGAGCGGTCGGTAAATTCTACAACAACAACAACAACAACAAAACATCTTTAAAATCGTGTTTGAGGTTGTGGAGCGCAGCGCTGTAAGTCGGCCATGACCGGGCTCATGTCGGCCGGATTCGGGAGATTCACTCACGCCGTGATACGCGCCATGCCCGCGTCGTTCGCCGAGCGAGCGCTCCGGAGCGGCGCGGGGCAGGTGGACGCGGCGCGCGCGCAGAAGGAGCACGACCACTACGTCGACGTGCTGAGGAACCGACTCGGTCTGGAGGTGCTCGAGCTCCCCGCCGACGAGGCTCTGCCGGACTGCGTGTTCGTGGAGGACGCGGCGGTGGTGTGCGGAGACACCGCCCTGATCACCAGACCCGGAGCCGAGAGCCGCCGCGGAGAGGTACGGTGTACGGTGCGCGCGCCGGGAGGCTTCCGGTGTCCGCACGTTCTAGCCGGTTTAGTTCTGTAAAGTTACCGACTGCACGACTGCTTGTTGCTGTACACTCGCTGTCTGTGTCTCCGCCTCCCCTCTCTCTCTCTCTCTCTCTCTCTCTCTCTCTCTCTCTCTCTCTCTCTCTCACACACACCTTTTCCCTTTGTCTTTCTCCCACCTGTCTTTGTCTTTCTGTCCTCTTCACTTTCACTCCCCCTGTTAACGCCCCTTCACTCAGATCTGAAATATGACTCTTCTCTTGGTTTGGACATGATGATGATGATGATGATGATGATGTGCACTACAGTTAGGATGATTGTGAAGTTCTCAGTGTGTGATGCTCTCCTCTTTGCAGGTGCACATCTGTGTGTGTGTGTGTGTGTGTGTGTGTGTGTGTGTGCGTGCATGGTCTGGCATTAGAGAAGTTCTGCTCCTGGAGATCTCCTGCATTCAGTGTTTTTAAAGTGTTAAACTCTGCCTGAAATCAAAATCGGTGTTTTTAGTGTATATCGATAATATCACTTCTGCTCTAGTCTAATGATCATTCACTCTAGAATGCATATGTCCCGCCCCCATGGGCGTGTCTTGCTCTACAGTAGCAGCTCCATAGCAGTAAACGTGGGTTTCGCTTTTCAAACCATCTTGAAAAAAAGACTTTTGATTAGATTGAATGGAGGGTGTGACATCTTGGTCTGTTTGTTCATATATCGACATCTCCGGCTTTCCCAATCCCATGGGAGAGATTAATTGGGTTTAATAGCCTCGCAGACTAGTGCTAGAGATTAGCGTAATCCTGTGAGCTTTACAGAATGAGTCAATGTTGATTTCGTCAAGGAAGAACTTGATTCCTGATTCCTGGAACCGGCATCATGGTGCTGAGTGTTTGTGGCTGAGCATCAGTCATAGGTTTTGTGTTATTTATTTAATCAGTGGAGAAGAAAAAAGAAATGAAAGCGAGCATCAGGACGGCGTATCTCATTTCTCAGCTCCTGATAAAGGATTTCATGAACACAAATAACAGGCTCCATTTATCAAGCCGAACGCGAACGGATTTGTTCGTGAGTTGTTCGTAGGAATGTTTACGCAAGAAATTTGGTATTCATGAAAATCCTGTAAATTTGGAAAAAAAACATTCGTAACCGATTCCTGCTCCTGAGTGTGTGTACATTTACACGTAAGAAGACTAACTGATGTAAACGTCGATTTGATTGGATCCAAGTCATATAATCTGCACGGATTACTGCACGTTTATATAAGCGACATACTGTGGAGTTTAAACTGTTTACGTTTATTACGTTTACAGCGTTTAGCCGACGCCCTTTTCCAGAGCCACTTATAGTAGGGCTTTGGAGTCTCGATCAGAAACACATCCTCATGCTAGTTCACTCGGTCAGGGACTAAGAGCACCATCCGGAACATTTAGTGAAAACCAGTCGTTTTATATTATTGGTATTAAATTAAAGAATATAAAAAATAAAGAAAGCGAGCCGACACAAATACAAATAAAACAAATCATTCGGTTATGATCAAAGAAATGGCGGTGTATACACGGAGGACGGGCCGGTCTTTCTGCGCAGAGCCGTAAGCCGTGAACAAACGCCTCAGCCGATGGAAGATTTAGTGCTCGCTTATTATTATTATTATTAGTAGTAGTAGTAGTAGTATTATATATTACTAAATATTTTTATAGGCATAGAAGTGAGTCAAAATAACCTCCACTTCTGCCATTCAGTCTTTACCCTGATTGTTCATTTCGTGCTCCCAGCTGTCCGTGCACTTGACCTTTTATGGAGTTTTGTGGGCGGCACTATATGCAAATGAGCTGTGTCAGGACTGCACTTTACACATTACAGATGATCAGCATGAGCATGCAAGGACAAAGAATATCAGTGTTTTGGAAACGTTTGTAAATCTAGTGGAAAATTTTAGTTCCACACATCTTTACTAATAGATTTGGAGTTCTCATCATTTGCAAAGTTTCCATATAAGTCAGAAAGTGTGAAAACTAAATACCAGATCAGTCGAAAGTAAAAAGTAAAAAGTGGTCACAACAAAACACCAAGTCATGTATAGAATTGTGATTATAAAACAATCCTCGAAGCGTCTCCTCACATGACTTTCAGAAGTGGGAGAGAGATTTCAGTGTGATGGTTGAAGTGAGTTGACTGCAAGTGAAACCTTGACCTTTGGACTTGGACTTGTGTTTTCTTTGGTTAGTGATGAACACCGTGATAACATTTTAAACTTGAGTTCACGGCAGCTTATGCATTTCTATCCAAACCCCAGAACTCGTTTTCTTCTAATGATGAAGCCGCGTCTTTCTGAACCTCTGCTCATGCAATGTTTCCTATACTGGCTAGCAAAATCCACCGACTGGTTAACATTAATGTCAGGGCCGTTTCTGGCCATTTTGGCGCACTAGGCGTCCTTTTGTTTATGCTTTTGTCCTAGCTAATTGCAGCAAGGATAAATAATAAACGTCTCTGTCATCAGGTCTTTCGTCACAGTTTAGGATTTTTCGGTTATTGTTGTTGTGGTTTCTTTGTTCCATGACGTCTGTAGGTAAACCCCTTCGTGGCTTGTCAGTGTTTACCGGCTTCGTTTTCATATCTTGGAGGAAATTGCTCAAAACAGCAGCGTCAACTCTTGTTTTTCCGACAGGAAGCTTTAGGATTCCTCTGGCTTTTGTGGAACAGAGGTGAGGAAGACATTCCTCCGTCACTATTCGCAGGACCTGAGGAGTAGTTCTGGTATTTCACGACCAGTTGCTGAGATTTATCATCCCAAGAAATAATATCTGCTGTAGACCCGCCGTCAAGGATGTGACGGTCCTTCTTTCAGCTTCAGCGCAAACTAGATATTGAGGAGTAAAATTATTAAATGTTCAAATCCTAATAAAAGCCTGTTATTATGTTATTGTAGCAGAGTGACAATTCGTGACCGTGTTGAATATCCTGGCTTGTCCCACAGTGCTGTCGAATTCTGGATTGTGATTGGTCAGAAGGTGTTGATTCAGTTTCTATAACAGCAGCTCTGACAGAAGCGCAGCAGCAAATCACAGGTTTATATTAACGCGCTAATTCTGATACGTTATCGTTTCTATAGTAACAGCTCATTCACAGGGACGTGTACGGCGGACGCTCCACATCAAATGATTAAAAGAACGTGTGTAATTGCTGATATGATAAAGTAGATTTTATTTAGCATTTATGGAAGTGTCTTCTTATTGATACATGTCAAGAAACGAGTAATAATAGTCTGCTAGCGTGCGGCTTTGAAGAAAAAAGGAGGCAATAAATCCCACCGCATTATGTTTTTCAATAAAAAACACAGACTGGAATTTGGAATGGTTTCCTTTTTCCAAAGACTAGTCATCCCTCTGGATTTTACCCTCACTGGCTCCGGTATTAAGGTATTTTCCTAATTGCCGAGTTGTGATACAACAAATCTGGTAACATTGTTGGACTGGGAAGCTGAAATTCTTCCACTGGCTTCTTCCATGAACACTTTGTTCCTGACCTGTGACGTGGATTTGCATTGTAGATTCGTGGAGAAACACTTAGGGTTAGACTCCAAGCTAGTGAAATGGAATTCTCCATCCGTGGAGCGAACAGTGGAAGCCAAATCGACTGCGTCACACACGTGTATCTGCATTCTTCTCCCTAGTGCGTGGTGTCTGAGCGGATCTCCGGTGACTTTTCAGGAGCAGATTCAGGAAGCATGTGTGTACACACCTTCAAATGCCTCTACTGTAACGTCTCGCTCGGCAGCTCTTCGACTCACACGCACACACCGAGCTTATTCTAGGCCTGGAACCTGATTCTGAGATTTGTTTTTTTTCTGTCATATGGAGAACCTTGACCTTACCCAAGCTGGGTTTCTAGTATCGGAATACCAGAACTTATGGATGCTGAGTCAAGACTGGATGATTCTCTTAAATCAGAAACATTGACCCATAGTGTTGACATTGCAGTGTCTGGAAAATAAGTCTGCTAGCTTCCTGCCCTGCTTCTGGCATGTGTGTGTAAAAGTGAGAGTGTATTTATCCGGATAGAGCTGCAGTCGTTCCCACTGCCTGTGCCACATTCCTGCTCTCTAACCTCCCTCACCTTGTACCAGGACCACCAGACTAAACAAACCATGTGTGTGATGTGCAGAAACATGTGGTTGTGACCTCACTATTGGATTGTTTAAAAGGAGGTACAGCTGGGTAACAAATTAATGGGGAAAAACACCATAAAGTGTGCTAGTAAGGTGTCGGGCCACTGTGAGTCATCAGATGTGCCTTGGCATCGATTCTACACGTCTCTGAATCCGCGCTGATGAACAGATGAACACTGTTCTTCCAAGATTTTTGCTCAGGTGGTGTTTTGATGATGGTGGTGGCGAGTGCTGTGTAACACTTGGCTCCAAAATGTTTTCATACTCATCAAACCATTCAGTGAACACTTGTGCCCTGTGGATGGGGGCGGAGTCCTCCTGGAGAAGACCACGGCCACCTGGATAGAAATGTTTCATGATAAAAATACAGGCTATACAAATACAGATATGACTGCGATGCAGATTATTGTTTCTTTTCACACGGCGTCTAGTTGAGACTGGTGGAGTAATTTGCTTTACATGAATGTACTTTTATTCACCAAGTGTACCAATTTCGTTCCTCCGTTACTGTTTTATGTGGCCAGGACTGTTGGTACTGCTAGCACAGCTGCACCTTTCACACACACACATAGGGAATGTGGCATGTACACTCGGCCTGAGCACCTGCTGTTCCACATAGAGCAGCTCACTGTTAACCAAAATCGGAGGTCATAAGTTTCGCATGGAGTCCCTGCAGGGGGGACGGTACACTTCCTCCAGGTTCATTCCGTTTCTCACAGAAGTACATTTCTTGTGTATGTGCCAGATTTAACCCACTTGAACTCTGCACAGTGGTGTGTGAGTGTTTGAGTTGGTCCTCTTGACCTAGACCTGAGGCAGGAGAGGTTGAATTCCTGTCCTTTGTCAGTTAGCACAGCTGCGCTTTGAGATTACTTTTATCTTTTACCAAGAAGGAAGATCCCATTCAGGGAAAGATTCCATCAGTTGTAACTTTTTTTAAAGGCATTGGCTTGGGATGCCACCAACAGAATTCCTTGTGACAATAAAGCCTTCAATCTTGAATCTTATATAGATACCATATTGGTACTGACGTATAATTATTCCAGTATAGAGTGCCGTGTCAGTATTACCACCTGTGCATGTTTTAAAGTGCTGTGAAAAAGTATTTCCTGATTTCTTCTGTTTTTGTGTAGATCTCATACTAAATAGTTTTAGATCTTCAAATGAAATTCAACATAAAACAAAGGCAACCCGAGTAAACACACAATGCAGTTTTTATTTATTTACTATTTTTTTAATTGAAGCAAAAAGAAGTTATCAAACACCTATCACCTGTGAAAAACTAATTGCCCCCCTTAAACTTAAAATATGGTTGTGCCACCTTTAGCAGCAATAACTGCAACCGAACGCTTCCGATAAGTGGAGATCAGTGTTTCACTTACTTCTAGGACTAGGACTTACTCCAATGCTTTGGATCGTTGTCTTGCTGCATAATCCAGTTGCGCTTGAGTTCCAACTTACAGACTGAAGACCTGACATTCTCCTTTAGGATTTTCTGGTAGAGTGCAGAATTCATGTTTCCCTCAATTATTGCAAGTTGCCCAGGCCCTGAAGCAGCAAAGCATCCCCACACCATCACACTACCTCCACCATGCTTGACTGTAGGTTTGATGTTCTTTTTGTGGAATTCTGTGTTTGGTTTACGCCAGATGTAACGGGACCCCTGTCTTCCAAACAGTTCCACTTTCAACTCATCAATCATCAGAACTTTCTCCCAAAAGGTTTGGGGATCATCAAGGTGTGTTTTGGCAAAATTCAGACGAGTCATAATATGTTCTTCTGGGTTAGCAGTGGTTTTCACCTCGCCATGGATGTGATTTTTGCCCAGTGCCTTTCTGATAGTGGAGTCATGAACAGTGACCTTTACTGATGCAAGAGAGGCATGTAGGTCCTTGGATGTTGTCCTTGGCTGTTTTGTGACTTTCTGGAGGAGTCGTTGCTGTGCTCTTGGAGGAATTTTGGAAGGTCGGCCACTTCTGGGAAGGTTCACTGCTGTGCCGAGTTTTTCCATTTGGAGATAATGGCTCTCACTCTGGTTCTTTGGAGTCCCAGAGCCTTTGAAATAGCTTTGAAATTGAAATAGACTGATGTATTTCAATCACCTTCTTCCTCATAATTTCAAATACATTTTCACACAGGCCCAGTTGGCATTGGATAACTTTTTTGCTTCAATAAATGACATTTATCATTTAAAAACTGTATTTTGTGTTTACTCACGTTGCCTTTGTTTTATCTTTGTTTTAATTTCTGAAACAATTTAGTGAAAGTGAAAGTGACACGTGAAGTCCAATGTATGGTAACCCATACTCGGGATTTGTCCTCTGCATTTAACCCATCCAAGTTAGTGCACACACATTAGGAGTTGTGAGTAGTGAACACTCTCACTACAAACCATATGAGATAGAGATAAGTATGAGAGATTAGTATGAGATATACACAAAACTTTTACCTTCTGACCAATCAGGTCACAAGTTGGAGGGGGCAAGTGAGAAAAACAAAATGGAGGACAAAGTGCTGGTGAAACGTGTGTAAATATTCCAACATTGCAATGTAATAAAAGTGTGGGGACATTCACCATTATGCAATATAACACCCTGATTTAACTGTGGATGCATGCATTGTGAAAGCAGCTTCTCTTCTTCTTCTTCTTCTTCTTTTAACCCCATTTCTTCCAGTTTGGGTATTTTTGCCAATTCCCACCCACCCTATCATCTGACAGCTACCAACCAAGAAAGGTCAGGGCTGACATTTGCTTTCATCTGCATTACAGTGATAAAATGGGCATTGGGCAGAGGTGGCTAAATTTTTAATGGTCTGGGTTACTGATCAGGAGGTCGTAGTTCAAGCCCCAGCACCACTTCTTCTACTAAGAAATGTAATCTAGAGAGCAAGCTAGGCTAGTTTGCTAGTACCAGCTAGCCTTGTGCATCATGCGAGTTGCTTTTTTTCACGTCAACAGAAAAAAACTCTCTTTTTTTTCTGCATAAAAAAGTGTGAAAGCAGCATTCGGCAACTTTTGAGATGTAGTTGTAGGATATATCATGATATTTGATGCACCAGCATCAAATGAGGCTACATAGTGTACCTGGGACACACTTACACCCAATACTTCTTTCATACGATTCACAAGGCAACATGAGAATAGCCAGATTTGAAGGATCATTGCATTGTTTATCAAAATCGATCCCATAATTCTGCTCACACAGGATGGAATTCCATGAATCCAAGACTAATTACTGCTGCTGCAATAATGTTATTGTCCTTTTCCAATGCATTGGGGAACCAACTACTGGAGTAACACACCTACTCTAAAATCTGTTAGGCTAACACAGAAAATAGTCTTGCTTAATGCTACGTCTGTTTTATCGATCTTCTGCTTCTTCAGGTCCTCTTGACATCGTCTTTGATTTAATACTTAAAAAAAAAAAAATCTTTCACTGATGTCGACTTTCAGCTGCAGCTCTGATTTAGGATCATTCCTTTAATCCCATGTTGGCGAGCGTCATTGCGGTTTCATGTCATTTTCTTCAGAAGATTAGCGAGACGAATGGGTGTACCAGTTGTCCCATGATTCATGCATCACACACGTGCATACACACACATATACACACCTGACTCAGTGCAGTAATCCAGAGACAACTGTGTGTACTCATGTGCCAATATTCAAATTCATATTTATGGCCTGAGCTCTTATCACAGTTTACAGTATTATCACAAATCCATCTGAGGTTTAGGGAAGGATACTGGCAGCTAACTTTCATATAATTCTTGTCTGGTGGACAGAAATATGAGTTTGCCTTCTCCAAGAAGAACACATGTCTGTTTAATTTGTCCAAAATAAAGAACCTTAGAAGACATTAGCTCTTATTCTGCCTACGCAGTGCGACAGACTCGGAAGCACAAATGCTGCCAAAAATGTTATTTATTTATTTATTTTTTAAAAATTTTAATTTAACATGTATGGAAGGAGTCTCCAGTGTCGGCGCTTTGCAACAGTCAGAGGTAAAGCTGTAACTGTAAGTTTTCCCACATATTCAGGAACTGTTTACGCTTCTTTGCGGTTCCTCAGTAACGTCACAAGCTGCGTTTTTTGTCGTATTAACCTCGAGAGAGAAATAAAGACAGGCTGGTGAGGGAACTACTGTTTATAGCTGCTGTAACATAAGTGAGAACAGGAACTAACTTGTTAGGGACATTTAAATGTAACTATAAACAGATAAAAAGTATGATGCGATATTTGTTAATGAATAAAAAAAATAGTTGGCAAACTGAGCGTTTATTATTTATGTATCTTATAATTAATTAAGAACATATGACTAGTTTTTTTGTGTGTGTGTGTGTGTGTGTGTGTGTGTGATCAGATATTGCAAGTCTGATGCAGATGTCCACTGTCTAGAACTTACTAGAAATGTAGAGAAATGGTGTCAGAATGTGTGAAAAAAAACGAATGTTTTGTGAGTGTGTGTGTGTGTGTGTGTGTGTGTGTGTGTGTGTGATCAGACCTCGCAATCTACAATTCTAGATTAATTTAGTCTTTGATGTAAAATTGGCAGTCCCAGGCTGAAGAGATTAGCTCATACAGGTTTGTTTATTTATTTATTTATTTTGCTGTTTTGTAGGGACCAGATGTCCCGATAATGATAGGAATACATGAAGCCGTGTGTGTCCTCACACTTTAATCTCAAGGCCAAGGACTACTGACCACACAACATATCCATATGGAGAATTCCCAATGAGACACACACACACACACACACACACACACGCACACACCTTACTATCCTTGTGAGGACCTTCCATTAACATTATTATTAATGGTGTTAATTAATCCTATACTACACCTATACAAATCCAGCCTTAAATTTAACCTCAGAAAAAAAAAAAGTTTTCTTCCTCATGGGGAGCAGCCAAATGTCCCCACAAGGTCAAAACTCTCAGATATATATATACATATATACTATAACCTGACTATTATTATGTTCCCATTTATCGTTGTTTATGATGTCCCACCCCCCCTCCCCACCCCGTGGTCTACACTTTTGTGAAGTTCGCAGTATACAGGAAGTGGAAGTGGGTTATTGGAATCAGTCTGACGGAGCCGGTGAGGATTGAAATGTTGCGTAACAGCGATAAAGGGAAGTGGATCTGCTCAGTGACACGGAGGAAGGAGTGAGGACGTTTTATAAACACTTTGAATCAGTCTTGGGAGGAAGGAGGTGTGAGACGAGTAGAAGGAGACAGAAAGAGAGAGAGTGAGAGAGAGAGACAGGTGAAGTGAGACAGGATGAGACAGGAGCTCTGACCCACTCTGAGTTATGACCGCAGCCGGAGGGTCTCGCCATGACATCACCCCCTCATCAAGCGCAATAAACACACACACACACACACACACGTCCTGCTTCTGTGTGTGTGTGTGTGTGTGTGTGAGGCTGTGTGTGGTTCTGAACAAACACTGACGTCAGGTCATCAGTGTTGCCTTTCTTAACCTTTGACCCTGCAGGGTATGTATTTGATGACATCACCTCCACCTGTGATGAGAGAAACAGAGAGAGAAATGCACATGTTTCCTTCTGGTCTTATCTCATCAGTGCCGTGTGTGTGTGTGTGTGTGTGTGTGTGTGTGTGTGTGAGCGAGAGAGAGAGAGAGAGAGAGAGAGAACCAGACAGTCAGTCTAAACTTCATCATGCATGTCTCTCAACACACACACACACACACACACACACACACACACACACAGATTGCGAGAGGCTGTTTTCCCCATAACTACCCCGTCTGTCTGGACTTCAAACATGAGCCACTGCAAGAATGATAATGACAGAAACACACACACACTCAGAAAAACACACTCCACAGTAGCTCTTTACCCATTCCTCAGTCGTGTGTGTGTGTGTGTGTGTGTGTGTGTGTGTGTTTTTGCCATCATGGCCGGTGGATGCGGTGAGGGGGCGGGACGGAGACAGCACCTGTGCCGTGCCAGAGCTTCGTAGGGGCCTGTCCCACGCTGCACATCTGCATGCCGTTCCTGTGACAACACGTCTGATCGCGGAAAGACTTGCCACACACACACACACACACACACACACACACACACACACACACACACACACACACACACACACACACACACACACACACACACACACACACACACACACACACACACTCTTCTGCACTTTTGATCAACATCTCAGTGTTTTTACAGACAGAGCTCAACCGGCCGCATTGTGTAACACGCTGTCATCACATTTAACTCCTTCGCTACGACTACGGAAAACTACCACCTTCCTGACCTTTTCCTGACCTTTTCCTGACCTTTCCAGTACTGTGCAAAAGTCTTCAGTAAAGAAATGCTCTAAAGCAAAGATGACTTCAGAAATAATGAAATTTAAACATTTTCCAAATAAAGAGCAGTAAACAGCCTGTTTGGCGTGACAAAACTCCGCCTTTAAAAATTCATCAGTGGTCTCTGGTACGCTGCTGTAGTTTTATAAGGAAACTAGCTGATAAGTTTTTCTGAGCATCTTGGAGAACCTGCCACAGTTCTTCTGGAGACTCTGTTACACTCGCTTGTTTCCCTGACAGCCTTCATAACGTTTTCTTGTCTGCAACGTGGTCTTTTAGGTAATATGTTAATTTCGTTCTTGACATACAAAGGTTTTTCTGTTTAAAAAAAAAAAAAAAAAAAAAAAAGTTTATAAATATAAAAATGGCTCTTTTCTACTGATACTAATGCTGAAGAGATCGAATACTATTTCAAACTGCTACTTTTCACAAACCAGAAGTAAAGTTCTAGCATTTTAAGGTCTGGTTACTCATAAAACAGTCCCAACCCCCACCCCCCCACCCGCGATTTTGCGATATTCGGAGGAGCTTGCGATTTTTCTATCTAAATTACCACAGATTTGGGCCTAGACGTGTCGTGACGTCGTCACAACGCGCGTTCAGCCAAAGCCCTGTTCGATTCACGTGCGTCGAACACGAGCGCAGCTAAAAGGTCTCGTTTACCAACAAACATCGCTGTGAAATTCCCACCGATTGGATAGATGGATCCTCCACAACGTGAACGGCTCATAAATCTGTTTGGAAAGACGTCATGTGAAGTAAGTAAAGCTGATGACATCACCATGACCTTGAGGAACGAGTGACATCACTCCAGACATGTGTCCTATCGGCGATATTGACCACGCGAGCCAGCTCCTGATAAACCATCGCCTGTCTGAGAGGTATACGAGCTCTCGCATAGACACGCCCATACGTCAAGGGTCATGACCCCATAAACGTCACCTGTTTCTGCTGGAATGAGCGCTGACACACACAGACAACCAACCCCCACCCTCACACAGATGCATGTCGTCGGTCGTCACAGTTATAGAAAGGCTGATGGAGTGCAGTGGCCATGTTTGGAGTGAACAGTGATCAACAGTGAGAGGCGCATTACATAACTGCTTACAGTATGCACACACACACACACACACACACACACACACACACACACACACACACATGATGGATGGTGTACAGAGAGCTAGCGATTGATCGACTGTAGGGAAACAAAGAGAGACTGTTCAGTAAAAAGGAACGAGATTGACACATGAAAGTGAAGTAATGCCGAGAACTGACGATGTTTAAAGGGATATTTTTTTTGCAAACTTTCGGTCTCCGTTATTCTTCTTGCGTCATTCCGTAATGTTTTGATGGTGGTCAACGTGGTTGGCATGGTAACAGGCTAGAGTGCAACACTCACGGTCCTGTTGAACAAAGGACAGTTTGTGTTTAGTAAATACCTTCATCCAAACATGAGCATCGCACCCGATTAATGTGGATCTCCACTACTTTTCTTGTCATACCATTCTGACATTTTATATATATATATATAGTTGTTCATTCTGTAATATTTTGTTCTGTTTGGAGTGTTTGTGGAATGCATGCCGTCTTTATACACTCTGTTCAAACATGTCTGGCTTTGATGATTTTCAGAAGTAGTGGGACGTCCCAAAACCACACAGAACAATGTGTGTGCACTGATGGGTGGATGTGTTCCTCTGACACAGAGGCCACGCCTCCTTCACCATGATTGACAGGCACAGAGGCCACACTTCCTACATGACGCACGCTTCATGATGTAGATTTCTATTAAAAGTGCTCATTATATTAAAACTGTTGGTCCCTGACGTGTGTCCTGGCTTTGTACTTAATTAACATGTGAATTCAAAATATTTTACATACAGAAAAATATGATCGTGGAACAAATTCAGGTAAAGTGAGGACCAGGAACAGGTCCTCATAAGTCATATGATAACTCATAAGTTTTTGTTATGTTACTATGCTACTATCATCTGGTCCCTAAAAAAAAGTGTGTGTGTGTGTGTGTGAGAGAGAGAGAACAACGTTTAGTTTTCTCTTAATTACCATAAAAATATGACAGAAACACAAATGTAATCATTTACTTAATACTGCTATTTATCTTACTGTGCTTTTAAGACCAAACTGCAGTAACACTGTGGTGTGTGTGCGCGTGTGTGTGTGTGTGAGTGAGAGAGAGATTTCTGAGAGATTTCTGGAGAATGTAAAAGGGAAAGAAAAACAGGTATGAGTGAAAAGGAATGGAATTAATACTTTGAGTAAACAGTGCAATCCTTTCATTTCTCTTTTCTGTTTCACACACACACACACACACACACACACACACACTCTCTGAGGCCTTTGAGAGATTCCATTTCCTTTTCCAGTCCCATCTGCTACTCCAGTTGTTTCAGTTGTACCTGTGGATCTCCATAGGGAATGTGTGTGGTATTTGTGTGGCCTGTAAAAGCCATCGTGTGTGTGTGTGTGTGTGTGCGTGCGTGTGTATATGTGTGTGTGTGCGCATATGAACACACTGTGTGATCAGGTTGCTATTAGTAGAACAGGAAGAGGCCAGTGTTATTCATTCAGTCTGTGAATTCCAAAATAGTTATCCAACACACACACACACACACACACACACTTGTCATCTTTATTTCGTCTGTCTGAATGCAGTGCTGTGACTCAATTTGTTTCACACACGCTTTGTGTCTCTCATTGTCTCTGTCCCTCTCCATATCTGTCTGTCCCTCTGTCACTTCAGTGTCAGAAACCACACACACACACACACACAATATGAATATTGTCTGAAGTATCCAAGGAATGTTATTTGTTCCATCTGTGTGTGTGTTTCTATTTTATGCATACCACATTTCCTGCTGTGTTTGAATGTATATACAGTGTGTGTGTGTGTGTGCGCGCATACCTCGGTGTATAGCTTGCGTGCTGTTGATATGAATGTCAGCAGGCCAGTGGCATGTCTGTGTTTAGTCATCTGTCCGTGTGTGTGTGTGTGTGTGTGTGTGTGTGTTTGACAGAATGAAAGCATGTACATAGACGTACAGTAAATCAGTCCCTCCAGGATTTGGCGATTTTTGCAATCACAGAAATTAACGCAAAATGAAGCAAACTCCGCAATATTCGGATGAGTTTGCAGTTTTTTCAAAATTACCGCAGATTTTCCGCAGATTTGGGCCGAGACGCGTCGTGTGACATCATCACAATGCGCAATGAGCCAAAGCCCTCTTGGAATCACGTGCGTCGAACAGCTAAAAGGTCTCATTTACCGACAAACATCACCGTGAAAAACAATTTCATGCAAATGCGATTTCGCCAATTCAAAAAGCAGGGGTGCTCTTGGCAGTAGGGATCGTGTTATTGGCTATAAAATGGCTACGACTATAAACATCGTAGACGTCTGTGAGCTGAAATATCTGAACGGTAAAAAAGTTGAGATGTGTTTTAGTATTTTTTTTTTTTTTTATATCTGACCTTGTAGATTTAGTGCAACGTTGCCATCATCTGCCTGGTCAAGCGTGAAGAATCTCCTTTAAAAGACTGATTTATTTCTATTTTTAGCTTTTTTTATGACATCATTGTGATATTGTATCACATCAAAGAAACAAAATGTCTTTAAAACTTTCACGGGGTCTCCGCTTCAACCTTCGACAATCGTCGTGAGTCAACGACTGAAGATAGATCATTTATTCTTCTCCCCTCGTCACTTCTCATTTCTCCTTTCCTGTTTCGCCTTCTTCATGCCTCAGCTCCTCTAGAGCTTCTTGTGGTTGTGTTACAGTGATGTGAGTCAGCGTCTCGTTAACTACGCTGCTTGGTGCTTTAATGCGTTTTACTGAGTCACTGAGCACTCAATCAGCGTGTGAATACGATACTGATGGTTGGAGTGTGTAGGTGTATATACACACCCACACACTTGTAGCCACGCAGGTGCACACATGCAGACCTGTACCTACATTCCAGGCACCTCCATGTTGAAGCCCGGGGCATGTTTCCATTGCTTCTCACATCTATATGGCCTCATTCAGGGAATGAGGGAACTGTGGGGAGATCAGAAAATATCCATTTACATTTATGGCATTTGGCAGACGCCCTTATCCAGAGCGACTTACATTTATCTCATTTATACATCTGAGCAGTTGAGGGTTAAGGGCCTTGCTCAGGGGCCCAACAGTGGCAGCTTGGCAGTGCTGGGGTTTGAACTCATGACCTTCCGATCAGTTGCCCAACGTCTTAATCACTGAACTGTCACTGCCCTTATCAATATAAAATATAGTAGAAGAGTGCAGCGAGTTGCCTTCATCAGAATTACACACACTCAGGCTTTGTGTGGTCAAAGCTGGGTTTTCACCCTGAACCTGACAGCTAGGACAGATGGCTTAGACTAATTAGCTGTCTGAGAGATCCGTGTAAAATTATTATTAATCAATCTGAAGCTGTTCGGTAGCGCTGTCGAATTCTGGATTCAGGTCAGAAGGTGTTCAATTAATTTTCTATAACTGCAGCACTGACTGTAATGCAAGTGCAATTCACACGTTTATATTAATGCCCTCGTTCTAATTATAATACATTATCGTTTCTATAGTAACAGCTCGTTCACAGGGACTTGTACGGCGGACGCTCCACATAAACGGATTTAAAAAAAAAAAAAAAAAAAAAACGTGTGTAATCGTTGACATGGTGACGTTTTCTGCAAGATGATTATGTAACGTTTGTGGAAGGAGTCTCCAGTGTCGGCGCTTTGTAACAGTCAGAGGTGAAGCTGTAACTTTAAGTTTTCCGACGTCTTGTGGTTTCTTGGTAACATTATAGACTTGGGATAGTAGATGCTATAGATTTTTTGGGATAGTTCACCCAAAAATGAAAATTCTGTCATCATTTACTCACCCTCATATTGTTCCAAAACTGTATGACTGACTTTCTTGTGTGGAACATAAAAGAAGATATTTTGAGAAATGTCTCAATGTTTTTTTGTTTGTTTTTATCCATACAGTGGAAGTCAATGGGCACCAAAAACTCTTTGGTTACCAACATTCTTCAAAATATCTTCTTTTGTGTTCCACAGAAGGAAGAAATGCGTACAGGTTTCATATTTGGGTGAACTATCCCTTTAATAATGTGAAGAGAGAGAGAGAGAAAGAGAGAGAGAGAAAGGGGCAGCTGGTGAGGTATCGATGATTTAGAGCTGCTATAATGTAAGTGAGAACAGGAACTAACTTGTTTCTACTTGAATAAAATATAACTGATGCCAGACTTTTGCATGGTGATGTGAAGTAAAGAATGATAGCGTCTTCCTCGTAACTGATAAAGCTGATAGTCGGGAAGCCGTTCCCACCGGTCCATTTGGCGTGTCCGTCTTTATCGATATTCCATTTGGCAGACAGCGATGTAAAGTGTGTGTGTGTGTGTGTAAAGAACACTGAGGAAGCTCTGTGATATTACTGCATGACTAAATGTGGACGTACAGTATGAGTGCAGTTGCTAACAGTTGGCAGCTTGCTCACACACACCAGATTTGTCACGCTGTTGAAATGTAAATCATCGCTTCGGCAAGCGGAAATGGATCATGGAGCAGGTCCAGGCTAAACTCTTTGGGAATATATGGTTACATAGAGCTTATTGCTAGGGGCCTCGTTCAAGGGCCCAACGGTGGCACTCTGGTAGTCTTAGGAATTAAACTCCCAGTCTTCTGGACACTTAACTCCTGAGCTCCCACTGCCCTGCTGCTCTCTTTATATATGACTGACATATACTGTGCAAAAGTTTTAGGCGCGTGTAAAGAAATGCTGTAGAGCAAAGATGCCTTCAAAATAATGAAATGAAATGTTTCTACATTAAAAAAAAAAAAAAAAACCATAAAGAGCAGTAAACAGTAGTAAATGAAATAAAGTCAATATTTGGTGTGACAAAAAAATAAAAATAAAAACAGTAGTCTCCGGTACAATGTGTGCAGTTTTATAAGGAAATGAGCTGGTAAGTTTTATTGAGCATCTTGCAGAACCAGACACAGTTCTTCTGGACACTTTGACTTTCGCACTCGCTTCTTATTTTTGCAGCGAAACCCAGCAGCCTTCATTGTGTTTACTGTCTAAAAAGTGTCTCTTACGTAATACGCTGCTTTCTTTAATGACATACAAACATTTTTCTGTAACATTTCATTTTGTGCTAGAAAACTAATGTTTGGGAATCTAAAATGTTTTTGTGCTGACTTGATCATGTAGACGTCACAAAAATCACAAAATAAAAAAATCTATAACAAAGTTTGTACTAAACAAATAGGGTACCTAAAACTTTTGCACAATACTGTATGTGTGTGTTGTTTTTTTTAAATACCGGGTATAACCGATTGCTGCATCGCTGCTAGTGTGAATGCAGGATGAGAATGAAGATAGTCATTAGTGTGTGCTAATGCTTTTACTATTTTGCTTGCTTGATTATTACAGATGGACATTACAGAGGCTCATTAGAAGTGTAACATCACTTCCAGTTGTTTGATTGTGTGTGTGTGTGTGTGTGTGTGTTTGGTGAGGCTGTTTGGGGGTGGGGTGTGTTTCTCCTTCCACTTTGTAAAGTTTTATTCTGCCATTTCTAATGTGTGCAGAAGTTAATCAATTACACATCCAGTGCATGATTTCCTGGAATAGGATTGAAAGACTGTTAAAAAGGGGGAATGGGAGGAACAAGCTATTCCCATAAGTATGTATCTGGAAACAGGTCAGGGGTCATTTCTTTGTCTCTATTACACACACACACAAACATGGATCATTAATCTGATTTATACCTCTCGCTGTGCATCGTTGCTAAAGTATGTTCAGAGCCCTAGCTGTCTGCCCAAATGTTAGGTGGTTTGGGGAGCAGTGCCCATATGAGGTGCACATGCATGCTTGGACATTAGTCACCACAACCTGTGGAGTGTATGTGTGTGTGTGTGTGTGAGAGTGTTCTGTTACCATGATCGTAGTGTTTGATGGACCCCCTGGTGTGGGCGAATCCTCGGATGGTACTACAGCATCTCATTTCTCCAGTGCAGATGGAGTCCACATGTTCCAATAATCATACACACACATACATGTAAGTTTTTCAGGTTATAGTCGCTCTGAAGTTTCATCCCAATTCATGTTTATAAAGTAGACATTCTCGGAAGAGAAAAAAACACTCAATCCATGTTAACAAGACTTACTGGCAGTCTCTTTTTTTTTCATGTTTATTCCATCCATCAGACTGCCAGACAGTGACACACAATTCATCACTCCAGAGAACACGTTCCGACTGCTCCAGAGTCCAGTGTTGGTGCGTTACCCGACTCTATCCGATGCTTGGCATTGCGCATAGTGATCTTAGGCTTGTGTGCAGCTTCTCGGCCATGAAACCCATTTCAGGAAACACCTGACACACCGTTCTTGTGCTGATATTGCTTTCAGAGGCAGTTTGGAACTCTATAATGAGTTATGCAACAGAGGATTGGCGATTTTTGCATGAGTTTGCATGGTCTATCTCTTCCTGGCTGAGCTGTTGTTGCGCCTAGATGCCTCCATGTCACCATCAAGTAATGGGGTATTAAGAACATTTTGTTTTACTGCATTTGGTTGTAGCAGGCAAGCTAGTCGATGTTGGCTAGTTAGTAATTCAGCAGTTTGTAATAATTCAGTTTCTCATAACTAGCTAGCTGGCTAAGTATGTGTACAATATACATATATTTGTCATAAATATACTGTAGGAAGTGATTTATCAACATTTTTGTACGTTACACATAGACTACAGATATTAGTAAATTTGTGGCTCAAAAATATACCATGTTCATCTGCGATCTTGTTGTGAGGAAAATGTAAAATCAAGCGGTGGTACTGTCGTATCCAGCGGCCACGTGCAGTGACCTGCAGTTAATCGGTGCCAGCGAATTGGTTTACAAAATTTAACCTTGAAGCATTTGTGTGATTAAATAATATATTAAATGGGCTTTAAAGAGATTTTTTAAAATATATAAAAAGAGACATGCACTAGCTGTTTTGTGGTAATATCTAAATGCAAAATAATGGAGAACAAAATGAAATCTCACAATGGGTGGTCTAAGTGTCGTCCAGAACAATCTGGTAGATTACCTTTGATAAGAAAATCATAACGATTGCTGAACAAATTGGCTGGTTCTTACTTCCAAATCCACTCATGACTGGTTATGTGCGATGAGGAGTATTTGTATAATGCACACTGGATATTTTAGTGTCTGAACCTTTGATGGATTCAAATACAACATTGCGTACATCTTTCAAAATATTTATACTGAAAGATATGACACTCTGCTATTACTCTGACATTAGTAAGCATTAGTTTCACAGCAAAACCTACCTTTAAGAAGGCTTCGGGAAACAAATTGACCTCCTTTTGACCGTAGCTGCAGCTGTAATAAGAATATCTCATCATTACTGTCTGATGTACAACATCTGGAGGAACCTCTTGCCATACAAGGCCTTCTGATCTGATCACTGTTTAAAATTAGCACAGTGATTAAACAGGGAGGAAGAGTCTGGATTTGCTATTGGCGCTGAGTGTTAAGATGCCCTTGTCTGACCCATGAGGTTCTGCTTCAGGGAACAGCGTTGAATCAGTCATGCTGAGTTTCCTGGGCTGCCGAGTTCTGTGTGTTGTGCTGTATAATTCTCTGGGTGCATCACTGGATCTCTAGCTTGCATCGTTCACTTGGGCCTATTGTTTAAAATGAAAAAAAAAAAAAAAAAAAATAGCCAAGGTTTCTGGGAAAACCCCTCATCAGAGATTATGGGAAACTCCATGGCTCAGCTCCACATATTTCTCCTCACCTTTTTCCCGTCTACATTTTTTATTTTTCCACAGATGCAGAACAGGGTTCTGTGCCCAAGGCTGTTTTTCCTCGCTCTCCATCATCGGTTTCTCATTCTTCCTCACGTTCATACCTCAGGACCCCACGGTGTGCCTTCAAACGTTCTCCAGTCAGGCTGCAGGCTAGAACATTCTGTAGTCCTTCTGGTGGTGTGAAAGTTCTGTGAAGGAGTTCTCTCCAAAATGGGCTGTACAGGATGAATCGGATTTGCTTCAACTGACCGAGTGTGGTGCAGGTTCCGTCACCCTCATGCTCATGCTGTGTATATTCACATTGGTAATATATTCCTGAAAAATTGATGCTTCTGCCACCATCAGTCACAGTCTCAGATGGAAACTGGTCTGCAGAGATGAAGACTCTCTACAAGAAGAAGTGTTTTCTTAATGTTAATCAGATGGAGATCAGATCATCTGTCAGTATATATATATATATATATATATATATATATATATATATATATCTCACCTTACCAAAGTACTATCCAGACAAGATAAGATTTCCAGACATAAGCCTGTTAAGTAATGTTCTTGGAGGATGTCTATAGTAATTATAATCTATTAGCACAATCACAGAGATGGGTGTCTTCTCAATGCTCGTCACACTAGAAATTCCATATGTACTACATACACCTAATTTTTACTACAAACAGTTTTTTTTGTTATTATAAGAGCTTGTTGCAAAAATGGCAACTGTGGAAGAGTGGTGAGGTGAAAACCACTGCTAACCGAGAAGAACATTAAGGCTCGTCTGAATTTTGCCAAAACACACCTTGATGATCCTCAAACGTTTTGGGAGAATGTTCTGTGGATTGATGAGTCAAAAGTGGAACTGTTTGGAAGACAGGGGTCCCGTTACATCTGGCGTAAACCAAACACAGAATTCCACAAAAAGAACATCATACCTACGGTCAAGCATGGTGGTGGAAGTGTGATGGTGTGTAGTTGTAGAGCTCATGGCCGGGCAAGTTACGCTTGATCGTTTGTACGTCGCATAACCTTAACATGAATGTAGGCTGTACCTGTGCTAGGAACTCGATAACTTACCGAAAAACCCCAGAAGTGTCACTTCTCTAGCATGTCTTCTATATTTTATTGTTGCATTTGAAACTTCGCCAATACTTGGTTTCACTGGTAAACAATAGAAAAGAGTCTTTAAACCGAAGAAAAAGTGTAGACCCTCTTATCCCACAGGATATAATGCAATCTTTACCAACATGTCAGTTCAGACAATAAATATATAATCTTTCCATATGTGTGCAGTGCAGTCCGCAATAAAGTTATGACAGTTTTAAGTGTCAACAATAACAATTTCATGCAGTTTACAAACGAGGCAGAAACAAATCCAAGAGCAGAGTCCAGGAGTTGAAGGTTAATTGGTTCTCTGATAGTCCAGGTATTTCAGTATTCTGAATAATTACAGAACAGAATTATCAAAAAACACTTCAGTGTCAATAAGTATACTGAACTCAGATCTGAATAGTGTGTCCGTGCTTCGTGAAGGCACCACAACTCCATGTGCTGGCCACATGGCCCAAAAATGTGAGATGAATTTTGGTAGAATTAGGGCCACATCTGGGATCTTTTTTCACCTTTACACACACACACACACACACACACACACACACACACACACACACACACACACACACACACACACACACAGCAGCGAGAAGGAGAAGGTCAGGGCAGGGCAGCCAAAGACAGACACAAGAACTCCAGTGTGTTGAAAAAAGTGGTAGTGTGGGATTCCCTTAAATGAACGAGTTTTTTTCTTTTTCTCTAAATCAGTGGATAGAATTCAAGTTAAAGTGATGTTTCTGCCACCTACAATGATGTGAAAAAGTATTTGCCTGATTTCTTCTGTTTTTATGTACATCTCATATTAAATTGTTTCAGAAATTAAAAGAAAATCTAAGATAAAACAAAGGCAACCTGAGTAAACACAAAATACAGTTTTAAATGATAATGTTATTTATTGAAGGAAAAAATTACCAACTCCTGTAGTTACTAATTCCCCAACTCTATTAAACTGCATTCAAAATGGGGTTCAGCTGGACTAGACACAACCAGGCCTGATTACTGCAAACCCTGTTCAATCAAATCAACAATTAAATAGAACTTTTTCAACAGCATGAAGTTGGTTAAAAGGTCTTACACACTATGCCAAAGTTGAAAGAAATTCCAGAAATGATGAAGAAGAAGGTGATTGAAATACATCAGTCTGGGAATTGTTACAAAGCTATTTCAAAGGCTCTGGGACTCCAAAGGACCACAGTGAGAGCCGTTATCTCCAAATGGAAAAACTCGGCACAGTAGTGAACCTTCTCAGAAGTGGCCGACCTTCCAAAATTCCTCCAAGAGCACAGCGAGTACTCATCCAGGAAGCCACAAAAGAGCCAAGGACAACATCAAAGGACCTACTGGCCTCTCTTGTATCAATAAAGGTAACTGTTCATGACTCCACTATCAGAAAGGCACTGGGCAAAAATGGCAACTATGGAAGAGTGATGAGGTGAAAACCACTGCTAACCCAGAAGAACATTAAGGCTTGTCTGAATTTTGCCAAAACACACCTTGATGATCTTCAACCCTTTTGGGAGAATGTTCTGTGGATTGAGGAGTCGAAAGCAAAACTGTTTGGAAGACAGGGGTCCCGTTACATCTGGCGTGAACCAAACACAGAATTCCACAAAAAGAACATCATGCGTACAGTCAAGCATGGTGGAGGATGTGTGATGGTGTGGGGTTGCTTCAGGGCCTGGACAACTTGCAGTAATTGAGGGAAACATGAATTCTGCTCTCTACCAGAAAATCCTAAAGGAGAATGTCCGGTCTTCAGTCCGTAAGTTGAAACTCAAGCACAACTGGATTGTGCAGCAAGACAACGATCCAAAGCATAGGAGTAAGTCCTAGTCCTAGAAGTAAGTGAAAGATTGATCTCCAGTTATCCGAAGCGTTCGGTTGCAGTTATTACTGCTAAAGGTGGCACAACCAAATTTTAAGTTTAAGGGGGGCAATTAGTTTTTCACATGGGTGATAGGTGTTGGATAACTTTTTCCCCCCTCTTGAATAAAATAAATAAATAAAAGCTGTATTGTGTGTTTGCTCGGATTGCCTTTGTTTTATGTTGTATTTTATTTGAAGATCTAAAACTATTTAGTACGAGATGTACACAAAAACAGAAGAAATCAGCAAATACTTTTTCACACCACTGTACATCACACACATACCGATTTCAGCTGTAGCCCACAGTTTAGAAAAAGTGTGTCATACAGGTGAAAACAGGAGAGCACTTTCACATTCACCACCAAGAGTGGTGTCCTAGATAAATTTTATTGTAGTCACTCTTTTCCCACATCTCCATAGCATGCTTGTTCTTCTCTCTTTTCCTTCATGCTTGTTGTATCCTTTCTCCTTGTTATATGAAGTCTTTCAAAGCCTTGTCTGCATCTCTGTCTTCTCATCTTTGTTCCTGGCTAATCCCGTCTCAGTCTCCTCTTCTCCACCCTTCCTTCTGCTCAGCTGTCCAACTGTTTGCCTTGATAAGGCCGTATTGGTTTCTAGTCGAGCAGAGGTGGCCAAGCAGTGTACTTGGTTTATTTGCCAAAGCCATGGGCCAAGCAAATGGGCAGCTTGTGTGAGTATTTGTCTGTGCATGTGTCACTGATCCCTGTTATATTCCCCAGAGATCTGAAATATTGCTTTCTTTTTTTTTTCATGTGTTTTTACTTGCCTTTTCTTCTCCATTACATCTTGCGGGTTATGGTTGCTGTTTCAAAACAATTTCTTTGAATTCATTTGCCATGACCTAATCACCAGTCGTTAAGCATTAAAAACTCAATGTTGTCAACACTTAGTTGTGTTTGTTACTTACCTTGACCTGTGTAAGAATACAAATTTTAATTCAATACCCCTGGTGTGGCTAATTTCTTCTGCTTCAATAACCAGTGCCACTGCATATTTAAACTGGTTTTAACACATTGTCAGATCAACATGCTAGGAGAGGACACATCTAAGTAACTATTGTGTATACATAAGTAAACAGAAGCCTACGATTGACCAGCAATGGAAGATGGAAATAAAGCCTTCCTTCCCACACAGACAGTATAACTATGAATGTCTCTGGCATTATCAGGGACGATAGAAAGAAGAAGATGATACATAAGAAAGATACCAGTAGTATTAGTGATGATTTAGTTGCAGTATCATGATAAATGATGGATGTCTCAGCAAGAGAATCTGGATTTATACCCTCTCACCACTGTATTCCCATCATAAATCGACTGGGGTATATGGTTTAAGATTAAGGTGAGGAATTGGGGTGGGTTTCATGGTTTGTTTGTTTTTTTTTAATCAATTAATCTGTACTTTTCTTTTTAGGAATTTTGTGTGATCAGATTGGTAATTTTGTTTGTTGAATTTTCTTTCCCAGTTTGTTCAGTTTTACAATGTACTATCAATGCTGTGTAATTCCACTAAATTCAGATGGAATCTAGATCCAACCCATGTCCACTTAAATGCAAATTGCCTGAACTCTCTCACAGAAGAAATTCGATTTTTATGTGATGCTCACATAAAATTGTGGCTATGCCCATTCACGAGGGTTCAAGCACACTGTTACCTGGAAGAACCCTGACACAGAGAAAGAGAGAGAAAGAGAAAGAGAGAGAGAGAGAGAGACAGACCGACCTTTCTTTGGCTTTTGTGGATGCGTGTTAGAAAAGGACAGCATGTGCCAAATTTTGGTCCTCTCCCTGCACAAGGGTCTGAATTAGCCATGCCTGCTTAGCCCAGAGCCTATTAGACACATTCTTCCTCTCACAGGCAAGGGTGCATTCTTGGATCACTCTGATAAGGGAACAAAACAACCCCTCTTTGGCCTTATAGGCCGAATGTTTGTCCGACCCTTTTGCCCTTCTGTGCAAGACCCAAATAGTGCCGTTATACTATAGGGAATAGGAATGGGGAGAGAAAAACGAGACAAGGAGAACTGTAAATTCTTCCTCAAAGCCTAATCTGATCCAGGCATCTCAGGACATTCACTGAAGCCCCATTCTCACTGGTTGCTGAACCTTAACGAAGCCTTGGATTAGAAAAGAATAAATAAACTTTATTGGCCTGTGTGTCCCTATACTGGAATTTTGTTTTTCTCTCATATGCTGACACACATGAAAGGAAGTAAAGGGTCAGAACAAAGGGTCAGCCTCCTGGGTGCTCCTAGAGCAGTTAGGGGTTGCAGGCCATGCTGAAGATCCTGGCTGTAATAGAACAATGGCACTGGAACCCCTTCACAGCAGGGTGATTAACCCATGACCCGCCATGGTACCACCTAGCCTCCTAGGTCTGTTTTCCAGAGAGCAAAAATCAAAAAGGGAGTTCACTTACCAGACTCTCCTTTCTGGTATGGTATCCAGCAATTGCTGGTTGCAGGAGCATGCCTCAATTAATTTGAGGTATTCAGTCGCTAGAAGAAAGCAATTCATTTTTCAACAATTCCCAGAAGTCTGACTATTGCTATATATCCAGGGCATCCACTGATATTATTTTTAAAAAATATCTGAGAATCATGACATGTAATGGCTGCTCAGAAATGCCCCCATCCCCTCCGCCAGTAAGGCCCTAAATGCTTTCTGAAGATAGGGGCAGGAGCTAAAGGAGCCTGAGCAGGGAAAATCAGACTATTATGGGTTAGGGGACACCTTTTGCTTTCCACAGAGTGAAGAGAAAAAGAGAAGACAGTGCCTCTTGTAGCCTCTACACTCAAATATGGTGTGTGTTGTTTGAATGACTTTGCTAATGGCCTTTTGATGAGAAAGGGGGACAGGGTTGAAAAATGCCTTAGCCTGCAATCGCATAGGGAGATGAAGAGAGTAGACAGAGAATACCCCTACCCTAGACTGATCTTTGCATTTCAAGAGAGGACTAAATCCTCAGGAAAGATGTCCATTTTTTCCACATGAAATATGGGAAATGTTTGAGACACAGTTCAGGACCGACACCCTCCTCCATCCTCTCTAATGTTAGGACTGGGAATGTATTGAAAGAAACCATAATGGCAGGACTGTGAATGTGCGTGCTTAAATGTGAGGTGTCTATGATTGGGAGGGAGAGAAGGTGGAAAAAATTAACTCGGGATATGATGAAAAGCAGTCAGACATATTAGTTTAGCTGAGACAGGAGAGCAGATTGATAGTGAGATGAGGAATGTGCTGACTAACTGATGGGCTGATCAAGCACACACACACACACACTTAAACCTCTGTGGAAAAAGGGAGATGTAGGAAAGCAATGAAGGGTGAGAGATAAGATATCGTGTATGTGGTGTAGAATAACTGGAGCTTGGAGATGAGCACTCTCAGTTAGACAGCTAAACAGGAGTGCTGTTGTGCACATAATCCTGGCCTACTTTCTGGAGTGTCATTTAATTTTAGGTGCTCAACTTTCAAAATTACCTGAAAAGCAGAATCTGCAAACAGTGATACATCAGGTTTCTGCTGAAGCCACTGTAGCATTACAAAAACTCTGTTTAAAGGAAGCATGTGGCAATAATTGATTACACAAAATATACACTATATGGACAAAAGTATGTGGACACTTGACCAATCAAACTCATATGTGCTTGTTAAACATCTCATTCCAGATATAGTCCCCCCTTTACTGTTATAATAAAAGGCCTGCCACACCGTCAGCATTCCAGTTAATCCCAAAGGTGTTCAGTGGGGTTTGATTTCTGGGCTCTGTGCAGGCCACTCAGATTTTCCCACACCAACCCTGGCAAGCCATGTCTTTATGAACCTTGCACCTTTGTGCATGGGGGCATTGTCATGCTGGAACAGGTTTGGGCCTCTTAGTTAATATAAATATTAATATAATTAATATAATGCAAGTATTAATGCTGCAGCATACAAAGACATTCTAGGCAATTCTGTGCTTCCAACAGTTTGTGGCAACAGTTTGGGGAAGAACCGCATATGGGTGTGATGGTCAGGTGTCCACATACTTTTGCCATATAATGTAGCAGTAAGTGCATATTCGGAAGTTATTTCTATGCTAAAATGTAGGTAGGTAAATAATGTAACATCAGCTAGCTATCGAAAGAACAAACTGATCGACACAAGTAAAATTAGCTACTGTAGCTGTTAGTCGGCGCACTCTTCAAATTAAGAGCTAGCCACATTTTTAAAGCCAAACTGTATCTTCATTTACACTGTGACGGTAGCCAACCATTATAAGTAAATAAAAATAAAAATAGAAAGTCACTTTACAAGTGTACTGGAATTAAAAGTAACATTTGTTTAAACCACTATACTTCCATTTATTATTATGCTACTTTAAAGATACTTTGGTTCACTTTTCAGAACGTTATTGAATTAGCTGTCCACCCAAAGAAAATATTTTAACTAGCTATTAACGAGTAGAACATAAAAGTTTTAACACATTCAGATTGACAGTGTCACTGTAGTTACTGAGTAATTTGTTTTAAGATGAATAACTGAAGGCTAGCAGTAAAATGGGTTAATTTCGTTGTTAGCATTCAGAAACATTAAAGAAGCTTAACTTTTAAATGTAAATTAGGAGTACAACATGAAAGTTATCTTCCTTCAAAACCAGAATGATACATTTAATCTACTGTAAGAAAGCAGTGATCCAATCCATTTGAACCAATCCAGTCATTAACGCTGTGTTTAAAGTCATTGGATCGACACTTAATATAAACAGATACACTTGGTTGGGCTAATATGGTATCTGCTGCAGGTTGCGTGGCGTGTGCAAGTGATGGCCAAATCAAGTCATTCTGACATCAAACAGTGAATATCGAATACCTCTGCCGATCTGATAGTGCTTATCTAGCGCTGTCCTACTTTCTAAAATGAAATTGAAATTCCTCAAGACAGATAACTCGAATCCTTTTCCATTCTTACGAACTTTCTTCCATCCTCTTTGGCTTTGAAGCTGCAACAGGGTCAGCATGCTGCTTTATCTTTCATGATTTGGCTGCCAGAGAAAAGCTTTGTTAACTTCTGATCAGGCTAGTTTCCCTCTGGCTGAGCAATAAGTCTGTCTCCATTGTTTCCTTTCAGTGGCTTAACTGTGATGGATTACTCTTGCTATTTGTCTGAGGGATATGGATCAGTTGCACTTATACTGGAGCAAGTGCTGGAGCTTTTGTGGTAAATGCTGGGAGTTCTAGCACGAGATATGCCAGTGGTGCAGTAGACCGTCTAGACACAGCTACGTTGAAGGCTTACAAGCAGGGCCGTAGGTTAGGCAGGTTGTGAAAAACCCTTGAGTGACTGCAAAAGACCTGCAGCAAGACTTGGTGGCAACAGGCACTGAGGTTTCAGTGAGCACAGTAAGGTGCGTACTAAACGCAAAGGTTTCCATGCCAGAACTCCAAGATGTACACCAATACTGACCCAAAAGCACAAGACAATTCGGCTCCAATATTCTCAAAATCATATAAATAAGCCACAGAAGTTTTGGGATTCTGATGGATCAGCAGTATGTCAGGAGGAAGAAGAATGAAGCATAGACTGAAAAGAACACTCTGTCCATAGTCAAGCATGGTGGTGGCTCGGTGATGCTCTGGGGCTGCTTTGCATCCTCTGGCACTGGAAACCTGCAGCATGTGGAAGGCAAGATGGATTCATTGAAGTATCAGGAAATCCTAGGAGAAAACGCCATGCCGTCTGTGAGGAAGCTGAAGCTTGGGCGTCATTGGACCTTCCAACAGGACAATGATCCCAAGCATACCTCAAATTCCACCAATGCTTAGTTTCAGAAGAAGTCCTGGAAGATTCTTCAGTGGCCATCAGTCACCTGAGTTGAACCCCATAGGAAATCTCTGGTGGGATTTGAAGAAGGCGGTTGCAGGACGCAAACCCAAGAATATTACTGAACTGGAGGCCATTGCTCATGAGGAATTGGCTAAGATTCCTCAGGAATGCTGTGAGGAGCTGGTATATGGCTATGCATCTCATTTGCAGCAGGTCATAACAGCAAAAGGGTGCTCTACTAAGTACTAAAGATGCTTGCCCTGAAGGGGTTGAATAATTCTGAGACTGGAGTAGTCATTATAAGTTGCATTTTCAGTTCCTTCCTAGAACTTCCTAGTATCTCTGGGGGATCTCTGTATGGTCCACCCATGGGATCCCGAGCGACTGACTATTTTTGTACACTTTTTTGGCTACAACCTTGAGAATACGGAAGCTGGCAATCTGATTGTCTCAGCACTTTCATGTGTATGTACTCCTGTGCAGTCGTTTCCAACAAGAAAGGCAAACCTTTGAACACAAATGACTTTTCAGAGCAAGTCATTGGATTAAAAAAAAAAGTTAACAGAATCCCATTTCAAATTATTCAAGAGTACTGTGTAGCAGTTCGTGGTGAGTAAACAAGATACTCCTGCTGACTTGCAGATGGGTCACAGGAGAATTGTGGCTGGTTATGGTAGTCAAATAGACTCTTCCTGTGAAAGCAGGCAGATATTGGCCACATTGATTGACAAGCAAACCAGACTGTAATGAAACTAGGGGTCTGGTTTGTGGGACAAATTTCTGTGCAACAGCTACCGTTCACTGGAAACAGAATTAATATTTTACTGTGTTCTGTGGAAGCAGAATAAAGTGTTTTTCCTTTATTTATTTCTGGAACAAAATAAATCTCCAGTCTACATTTTGGGAAACATGGTTGTGGTCGAGATGTCCTTCCATGTTCAGCATTTCATATTGATTAAGTATATGGCATATACTTGTTCACTTGGCTTTTATATGAATCCTGTGTATTCATCAGATAAAGATCTGGTGCCTGATCCTCCAAGAACAACTTCTGAGCAGTGGTAGCACTAACTGGCAGATCAGTAAGTTGCTCTTACTAAATAACAGTGTCTCAGGAACCCTGAATAATGGGTTTCACCAGTGTCAGGAATGCACTCCTTTCTCTGTCTTCTTCTTTCTGTCCATCTCACCTCATTTCTCTCCCCAAGGGCCTTTTAATATGAGCCTCAAATACACTTCATCAGTGCCGTGCGCAATTACACAAGATGCTTTATCGTGCCATGCCCTCTCCCCTCCCTCTTTCTTTCTGTCTGGCAGGAGAGTGAAATCCATTCTCTGTGCCCCAGCGATTGCTTGCAAAGTGGAATGGCAGGAATGTACCCAAAAGAGAAAGAGAACAGGGGGGAAGAGAAGGGGGGGTCCCTGGCAGTCACTGGTGGCAGCAAAGAAGGGTACAGCTCAGCAGGGAGGCCATATTAAGGTGAATACCAGTAGCTCTAGCCTTGGCAGACTGGGATCTGTTACTGTTTGAGTGATTTAGAGAGCTCTTCATCACTTGACAAGATAGTGGCCCACAAGAGAAAGACAAATCGGTAGCCTAGGAACCTGCAACAAGCCGATTTTGTGTCCAAGCTATACTTTTTTTTTTTTTAATTAGTAGTAGCCCCATGGGCAAGTAGGTTCAACAACAAAACCTTACTCCTTAAACATTGGTTAAACTTCAAGAGAAAATAAGGACCAGACTCAAATAGCTTTCACGTGTGATGTGAGGAGAGAATACCACATCCCATAGCAAGTCATAACATTGGCCAATGACCTGCTAGGGTGCAACTATGATGTATATATCATATGTTCGTTCATTTCCCTTAAGTCTGTATTAATGCAGTTAGCCAGCTAACTAGTCGGCCATATGTTATTGCATTGTGTTATCTACCACGTCTTAGTCTAGTCAAGTTCTGGCTTTGGCAGAAACGAAGTAATTCGCTCTGCACTGAGAAGCGAAAACATTGTCGTAAGATGGAAGTGTTGCATAAGATTGAATTGAATTGGCATCTTGGGTGGATAATGGATCAGGTTTTAAATGAAACTTCGTCACATGAATGGAACGGCAGTGAAGTGATGCGGTGGAAAACATGCCCTGTCTCTGTTTTATAACAGCTCTAATGGCTGCTGTGTGATATTACAAACCTCAGGAACTGAACACAATTGACTCGGCACATATCCCAGAAGTCTTCGCTTCAGGCCAAAGTTGTTCTGTACAGCCTGGGTTCTGTTTTCATCTGTTGCATTTAGAGTACACTTTTCTGAATGTAAGATTACACCATCTGTGTAACAGTTGTGTTTACATACAAAGATAACGATTTTCATCGGTTCGAACAAATTTATTCCAACTGAAGAATATGAATGCTGTAATATGAGAGCTATATATATATATATATATTACAGCATTCATATTCTTCAGTTGGAATAAATATGTTAAATAAATATGTTAAATCTCCATTTTCATAAGAACAAGTAATCCAAGCCAAACCTGTGTGTATGTCAGGAGCAGAATTGTTTTAAAAAAAGTGAAAAAAAGAAAGAAAGGCTTCAGAGTGTTGTCAGAATATAGCGTGTAGCTAACTTTAGCTCCTCGATGTCCAAATCGGCAACTATTTTATTATAATACATTTACATAGCAATTGATTTACTCATCTTGTTTGAATTATTGGAAATTGAATTCGCCTTGGCCTCAATTCCATCAGATTATTATTGGATTATTAGGCTGCATGTAAATGTGTCTCCTGTATTGTCTTGAACAGATACTTGTATGCCATATTGAAAATAAATTAAAGACGGCAACGCAAAGGCTAGTATTTAAAAAAAAAAAAGAGTTTTCATTAAATGTCACATTCGTCAAGAAATATAAAGTACTGAGCAGAAGTTTTAGGCGCATGCAAAGAAATGCTGTAGAGCAAAGATGCCTTCAAAATAATGAAATGAAATGTTTCTACATAAAAAAAAAAAAAAAATACCATAAAGAGCAGTAAACAGTAGTAAATGAAACAAAGTCAATATTTGGTGTGACAAAAAAATAAAAATAGTAGTCTCCGGTACAATGTGTGCAGTTTTATAAGGAAATGAGCTGGTAAGTTTTATTGAGCATCTTGCAGAACCAGACACAGTTCTTCTGGACACTTTGACTTTCGCACTCGTTTCTTATTTTTGCAGCGAAACCCAGCAGCCTTCATTGTTTTTTTTTTTTGTCTGAAAAGTGTCTCTTACATAATACGCTGCTTTCTTTAATGACATACAAACATTTTTCTGTAACGTTTAATTTTGTACTAGAAAACTAATGTTTGGGAATCTAAAATGTTTTTTGTACTGACTTGATCATGTAGACGTCGTAAAATAAAACAAAATTTGTACTAAAAATATAGGGTGCTTAAAACTTTTGCACACACTATATATTATATATATATATATATATATATATATATATATATATATATATATATATATATGAAACGTGGACTGGTTTTTCTACTCCATTTTTTTCTATTATATTTTATTTTATTTTAATTCTCTGTATATATCGGTGCGGTCGTAAAAAGCATTTCACTGCGTGTCATACCATGTATGGTTACGTATGTGACAAAGTTTGATTTGATCTGATGCTCAAGTCTAACACGACACACACAGAACTGGCTGTTCATAATGGATCAAATCAGCAGATAAAGAGGTTTTTACGGCTCAGCGCACTCTTTATCTGCCTTCCTTTCTAACTGGAGGAGAGCTGTTTACAAAGCCAGACAATTTCTCTCTCAGTTGGAGTGGGTGGACCTATAATGAGTCCCTGTCAATCAGTTGCACAGTGAAGCACTTTTACTTCAGCCATCTTGTCTGTTTTTGAAGGGCCTCTGCTGTTAGCATCACTAGCATCTGCTAATGAGACAGACAGGGCTTTATCTGCTGCGGCGCTGAGAGAGAATGTACTCAGTGTTCGGATTTTATAAGCCCCTTAAACCCTCCACATGTCAGGGACTCTGATCTGAACAGGAGCAATGGTGTGAGAGTGGGGACTAGTCTTGTATACATTGTCCAACTATTATAATATAGAATACAAATGATTATAAAAATAGAATTTATAATGAATAATAATTAAACGTGACTTATAAAATGTATAACTTATTTGAATTACGTCAATATTTGTAATAAATCTAATTCTGAGGTTGTATTTTTTTTTGGTTTAAACATCTTTCAGTCGACATTTTCGCTCTGGTCAACGGTTTCATACATTACCCAAAATACCAAACAAAAAACCTGAGAAACAAATCTGATGACCTTTCACCCTCAGACTCTTAAAAACAGGGGCAGTACCCTCTGCCGGCTCTTTCTCACTTTCTCTCAGTAGCTGCATATTGATTGTCTTTGTGTGTGTTCTCGAGTACGTATGCGTGTCTGCGCACATGTGAAGCAGGCGTGTGTGTGTGTATGTTAATGTGGGTCGTTGGGTGGGTTGGCTGCCTTGCACTATCTCAGGAAACCAGGGGCCCTGCGGTCACCATGGTAGCATGCCTGCGTGATGACATGCTTGGCTCGACAGGAGCTGAAGCAGAAGCGTTCGATTAGCGGTGCGATGACCTCATTCCCAGATATCGCCGTGGAAACACTGATTCGCTGCTGTAAAATCAGGGCCTCTGAGAGTAGCCAAACAGGGCTATAAATCAAACAAATGCGCGCACACACACACACACACACACAGTGCGCAAACACAACAGATGTGTTCCTTTATCAGGATCAGCTTGCAAGTCCTTACCTCATGAGGATCCAAGTGTTTCATCTGAATTTCTTTCTATTTTGCTCATTTTTTTTTTTTTCCTTCTCTAGGTCACTTCCCTTGGCTCCTTTTCTTCATAAATACTTTAACATTTCCTTTCACAATGACATCACCCCCAGGTCTTGAGTCATGATGTCATCTAGATATCTTGGACAGCCTGGTAACATTTTGTCAAACGCCGCTGAGGCATCCAAAAAGGCAGACGTAATGGGTTTTTCTTTCTAGACCAGAGGCTGAAGGGCTGCAGGAGGAAAAATCTGGTTCTTACCGTTTACTTTGGTTAACGCTGCTTTGGCTACACTGATAAACCTACAGTAAAAACATAAACATGTGTGAGTGATATACATCAGTTTATCACAGTCACTGTATTGGACATGGCATAATGTGATGTAATTCAGTATTATGCAATAAAATAAAAAAAATATTAGATTTGGACAAGTTGGAAGCCACGCACCTATAGAAGTGACACGCCTCCTTCATTAGAGCTGATGGCCATATTTTATACGTTCTACGGCAGAGAGTTTTGACGTAACCTATGGCAATGCTTTTCACTGTGCTTTTGGACAAAACCCTAAAAAGCTAACTACTGATGAACGGGCTGCAGTTCTGGGCGCAGCCCAAGTCTGCGGTCCAAAAAAACACTCTTATGACTGTGTACAATAAAACAGCTGGAAAGAGCACAATAATTACTCTGGAAAGTATCATTAAAATAGACAGCAATGGAAAAGTATGCACCTCAATGGAACTTGACCGGAATGAAATGGACTCAAAGCAAATATATTTGAATGTAATCAAATGTCCACTTTTTTATTTTTTTTTTCAGGCCAAGGCCATGAAGAACACCTTGAAAGAGCTTGGCCTGAACATTGTGGAGATGACAGATGAATCGGCTACGCTGGATGGAGGAGACGTTCTTTTTACAGGTACTGACCGCAAATCTCTCTTAATATTACAGATATGTCAATATTACACAACTATATGCATTGTACAGTGGTACAACCTTGTAATTACTCATTGTATTACATGTAGGGATAAGGTGGATCAAGGATAATGGTTTGTACATTTGGGACTTGTTTCTCATCCTCACACAATTCTAGCATAGCTGTAGGTTTTCATTCTGGCCAATCAGGACCACGTCTCATTCTAGGTGAACTGTTCTATAAAAAAAAAATAAAAAAAACACGATTAGTTGGGATGAAAGCCACTCTAAGTCCTTTGTGAAGAAGATTAGACCTTTCTGATGTAAGGAGTGTAAAGTGCAAGTGTATCGCTCTCTGTAGGTCAAGAGTTCTTTGTGGGGTTGTCAAAAAGAACCAATCAAAGAGGGGCAGAGATCCTAGCAGATACCTTTAAGGTGAGTACTCAGTTGTAGATTTTTACTTTTTCAAATGGCCCACAATTTGATTTGGGCTTCTCTGTTTTAAGCAAGACCTGTTAAGATGCCTTATCATAACCTTGCTCATATGCGTCCTTACTAAGCCTTATCAGTAGTGTGAATAACCAAAGAATAACCATTTATGCAAAGCTGCCATCGTGACATCATGACAAGGCGGCTTTGGCTCAGGTGGTAGAGCGGGCTGTCCAATAATCATAGGGTTGGCGGTTCGATTCCCGGCCGAAGTGTCCTTGGGCAAGATGCTGAACCCCAGGTTGCTCCCTGCTGTCATTGGTGTGTGAGTGAATGGGTGAACGAGACACAGTGTAAAGTGCTTTGTGAACCGCGAAGGTTAAAAGATGCTATATAAGTGCAGACCATTTACCATAAGTCTCAGTAAGGACATTTTTGTGCTATCTTTCCCCAATTGCTTTGTCATTGAGGAACGTATGGTCTGCAGATGCATGGTTAAGCAGCTTTGATTCACGATTGCAAGACAGAAGGCCAAGCCAGCACCAGGGCATTCTTCGCTAATATGCTAATAACACAGATGACATTCAGTACATAATGAGCAGGAAATGGATGTTTGTCCTCAAAAGTGCTTTGAAATGACTCCTTATCGCTGTCTTTTACCAGCCATTACATTAATGTTTATGGAAACTTTGTGGTTGATTTGCGGAAGGGAGCCGCTTGCTAAAGTCTGTTTTATTTTCCACAAACACTATTAGTGTGAAAACAGGGCATTAATTCTTCTCATCTGCACTTTGTGTATTGGATATTTCTTTTACCAACCATGTATTTGTATCAAAACAGTGGTTCTCAAAACAAGTTTAGGCACATAATGACATGTGTATATATACTGTGCAAGCAGTGTGTTCATACCAAGTTGTTTATACCAACAGAACATTGTTTTAAAAGATAAAACCTACGTAATAGAAATGCATATTAAAGGATGTATAACTTTGGGTTGCAGGACTATGCTGTGTCCACTGTGCCAGTCAAGGGTTGCCTGCACCTGAAGAGTTTCTGCAGTATGGCAGGTCCAGGACTTATTGCTATTGGTTCCAGCGAACCAGCCCAGAGAGCCTTAAAGGTAAAGTATCTTCACTCTCAAAAAAAAAATCTGGTGCAGCTTCAAAATGAACAAACGGTTTGGGAGTACCCAAAGTGCTGCAACTGTCCAAGGTTTCACTCGTCATGAGGAGATTGTGTATTTGAAAGGCATAGCCATCACTAGGGAGCAAAATTGCCCTACACTCTTATTCAAGTAATTTAGTACCAGTCATAGCTACATAAATTAGTTTTTACATGAAGGTACATGGGTAGTGTTGCTACCTCAGCTCCAGTGTCCCTGGTTTCATCCTGAGCTCAGGTTACTGTCTGGTTCACATGTTCTCCATCCACCTTCCAAAAAACCTGCCGCTAGGTGGATTGGCTATGCTGAATTGCTCTTAGGTGAGAATGTGTGTGTACATGGTGTCCTGTGATAGACTGGCGTCTCATCCAGGGTGTTATTGCACCCTCATGCCAAGTGGTCCCAGGATAGGCTCTGGATCCACCATAAACCTGACCAGGACAAAGTGCTTACTGCAGATAATTGAATGAATGGATGTTTTTATATTATATTTTACTGCCATAGCATCTTTCTCCAGCAAAGGCTGTGTTCCAATACCAGCATTGTTTCCATAGTGGTTGTCAGGACAGTCTGGTGGAGGAATGGGCATTGCTCTTGCTCTCCTGCAGGGCATATCCACACTTAAAAGGGCAAAGACTCTGAGGTGCCTGATTTTACGACTCCATGCCATTCAAGCAGATTTGTTGGGAAGGCTCTGCATTAATGACAAAGGGCTCCAGCGAACCTTAAACACATTCCCACATACCGGCCAAAGGGCTTTGCCGTGTCCCAAGAAACAATGGATGCTTTCAACAGCTTTTGCCAAAAGATCTTATTTTCTATTGTGAAAAGCTTTGGTGTACTTTCTGGGTGACTGCTGCTAAGACAAACAGCCTTGGTTATGCAGAATTATTAAAGTGGTTCCACTGGCTCTGCCCATTCAGGTGTACACTTCTCAAGGAAAATACTCCCAGGAACTGTTGCCTCAAATCCATTTTACTGATGCCATTGTGTGTGATTAGCTGCCTTAGAAATAGGGATGGTCATTATATTTGGTTCTTGTTTTGACAGAGTAATATAGAACAGGAATAGTATACAGAATAACATGAGAGAAACCAGAGAAGTTCCACTTTAGCATCTTAAACAATAATAAAATTTTGCAATCACACATACATGACAGAAAAACTCCAGGAGAAGGCTTAATATTGTGTTCTACTAATGAGACTATAACAAAAATGTTGCTGTGCCATTCTTTCTTGCCAAGTCAAATCGGGACGCGACGCTAGAATGCAGGGATTTTTCCAGGATTTGGAATGCCACTGTTGCCTAAACAAATGATGAGAGATCCAGTGCCCAGATAAACATTCAAAGCTTGGATTTTGTCATGGAAATTTACAATATCTTGTTGGAGCTTTTTTCTTGGCTTGGGAAAAGTACAGTACTTTTAAGATAATGTTCTTCTTGTACCTTTGACTTGTTCCCAACTTCTCAACAAGGTATTTAGAGAAGAGAATCGATTCTGGTATGAGCTCTGGTAAATCTCAGGTTTGGTCTCCGTCATTTTCCTCATCGTTCACTTACTCTGGGACACGCTGGAAAAGTTGTCTGAAACTAAACACGCCCTACGAAAAGATTAATCATGGACAAGTCGTGGCGTATCTGTTTCAGACGATTGGATACTGATGTATTATGAGTGAGTTAAAAAGAGCTTTAGCACACCAATATAAATAACCCGTTGGTGTGTATAGGTGGACATATACACGTCGTCTTTCACAGACGCGTAACCGTGTCAGAATATCTCGTAGCTACAAAACAGGTTCTGAAACTACAATGAGATCCTAGCATGTTTTCTAAATATGAACCGCTCCAGATCATGAGATGTATTCCCATAAACTCTGTCTGCTTTGTCTGAAAAACCAATACATTTAAATTCACATACAGGGAATTTTCTTTTAAATAATGCCTCAAAAGAGGCACTTCTGAGACTCTTATTAGTCAAGGTCAGAATACCACATTTTCTTTCCTGATACTCAAAACCCTGAGTGTCGACCAATACAGAGCAAACTACTAACTAGTTTAACTTCTAACATTTAAAAAGCGCTTAATGTAAGATGCCCATCTAAAATGACCACAGCTAAAAAAAAAAAAAACTAGACCACTCTAAAGAAAGAAATACATCGCCATCAACATGGCTAACACAAAACGATCTTTTTGTAATCTGAATAAAAAACAGTGGCTTACCAGTGTGTTGTGTTGCTTTACATGACATAGCGTTTTGTTACATTGCACAGCTTTATGTTATGTAGCTTTTCATTGTTGTTTATATTACACAGCTTTATGTTATGTAGCTTTTCATTGTTGTTTATATTACACAGCTTTGTTTCCTTGCTTTACATTCCGTAGCTTTTGTTGCTTTACGTTTTGTTGCATCACATTTCATTGCTTTAGGTTTCGTTAAAATGTTAAGAATTAAATGTTACGGATGTAAAATGTTTGTATGTCATTAAAGAAAGCAGCGTATTACGTAAGAGACACTTTTCAGACAAAAAAAAACAAAAAAACAAACACAACGAAGGCTGCTGGGTTTCGCTGCAAAAATAAGAAGCAAGTGCGAAAGTCAAAGTGTCCAGAAGAACTGTGGCTGGTTCTGCAAGATGCTCAATAAAACTTACCAGCTCATTTCCTTATAAAACTGCACACATTGTACCGGAGACTACTGTTTTTATTTTTTTGTCACACCAAATATTGACTTTGTTTCATTTACTGCTGTTTACTGCTCTTTATGGTATTTGCTCTATATCATTTCTTTGCATGTGCCTAAAACTTTTGCACAGTACTGTATATCAAGTCCAACATTTTCTGCTGATATCAGCCCAACACCGGATATCGGATAAGTGCTGTCTCTGCTTATTAGTTAGCTTTGTCTTGTTTGGTCTGTCAGAGTTTTTGTACACCAATCTTTATTAAAGCTAAATCTTCTGAAGCAGAGTAAACACAAAATGCTATTCAAATATACACAAAAACTGAGAAACACACATCATAGTTTATTCTAATGTTTCCCTCACCTTTTTTTTTTTTTCCCCAAAACACCTTAGCTTTTTCCACTCGTAAACTTTTACACCTCTGTCAAGTAACAAAATATCTATTCACACACCTTCCACACATACGGGCCCATTAACAATGCCTTATCCTCATCTCGGCACGCTATAAGCCACTCTTAGCTCGGCATCGCCCTCTGTGGATGCAGACGGCTCCACTGGCACTTGACTCATCCAGCCACCATAATTTAATGCCTTTGTGCTCACACTGTCCTATAATTAGAACTTAAGACAATAAAACATTGATGCTACATGCCAGAAACAAGTCTGTAAACACTCTAATTTTAGAAGTCAGCATCTTGGCCACTTATAGCCATTAAAATAGCGCTGAGCTCACAGCTTGATTTAGCATGGTGTTCAGAGTGGCCACAGAGTCTGTTTAGACTTTTATGAGTGTGTGTATATGCTTACCGCTTGACTCAGTGCGCTAATGAAGTAGATATCATTAGCAGGCCGTTAGGACGATAAAGTAGTGATTTGGGACGGCACCAACAAGACTGACAAAACATTACCTTGTAGTCAGTGTCTCCCTGGCAGCCGTGGGATCAGAACTCACAGCTCGTGTGGTTACTAGCAAAGACCATGCTGGAGGTCAAGTTTAGGAAATGGTCTCCTTTAGTGCAGGAATTGTTTATGGAAGAGATCTCCCCAACTTTAACATACAGTTCACTTTCTCGGATGTAGTAGTAATAAAGTTTTTATTTGAATGAAAGTACAGCCAAGAGTCCATGAGTATAACTATTCTGCGTTGCTGCCCGCCGCTCTCAAATTACTGATCTCGCCCTGTCTGTGTGGGTTTCCTCTGGGTTGTCTGGTTTCCTCCCACCTCGCAAGGACATGCCAGTAGGTGGACTGGTGACTCTAAATTGGGAACGGTACCCTGAAATGGACTAGCAACCCATTAAGGGTGTTCTGCCTCACGCACAGCGTTCCCGGGATAGGCCCCAGATCCACCGCCACCCTGACCAGGATAAAACAGATGCTGAGACAGAGTGGAACCTTGTAGTGGTTTGGGACAGTTCCAGTTGGCTGACCATGGAATCTGTCCTCCACTTCCTCTTACATTCGTTATTTTGCTAATAGCAGGAAAAAAAAAAAAAGATTTCGGCAGTGTGTGTGTGGTCAGGAATGACTCCATGTTTAGATTTTGAGGTCACGTAAATTCCAGGAGCGCGATTCATAATCAAAATTAAACTGACCGCTCAGAGAGATGAGGTCATCATGTGCTTCACATGCTTCCACAGTTAGACCACTCCATTTATCTTGCTTTCTCTCCATCTTTCGATTCCCTCTCAAGTATCTCTCTTCATGTGTCTCTTTTACTTTGCCAGCTCACTCTCTTTCTTGCTGTTCCTCTCTCTATATATCTCTGCCCCCTCCACTCTCCGAGTGTCTCTTTTGATTCTTTCCCTTTGTAGGACACGTGATGTCTGTATGACAGCAGGGCAAAGGCATGTGCTGTACAGTAAACACATGGCATTTTTTGCAGCCTGCAGCGTTTCATGACTTTCGCAGTAAATATCTGTTTAGTGCTTCGAGCTTGAGCGTATTTCCTTCTGCTGTTTTTACTGCCGTTTATATAAACACAGGATTGTCTAATCAAGCCAGAGCATTTACACACACACACACACACACACACTCTCTTACATGAGTGTTCAATCCCACAACTTTGAGCGTCTTATTCTCTCTCGCTCTCCCATCATTCCTGTTTTCTCTAAGCTCTTGGTGTTACTCTTCCATTTTGGCCTGAAAGGTGGGCGTGAGAAACACGGTGGGTCAGTCTGCGGACCACAGACTGACGGTCAGGTTTTTGTGTGAGAAAAGATGGGCGTGTCCCAATAACCCCATATATAAACTCAATGGCATGCCGTTCAAAGCAGGCATTAACTGTAGTTTTATGAGAGGTAAGCTGACTTTCTTCTTCCGACTTGAAGACATCCATATGTGGACTCAAGAGCACACCCAATCTTTGTGAAGACCTTCCATTAATATTGACAAAAGGATCCATTTTGACTCATTTAGTGTTTTTCAGTAAAAGCTGCTTTTTTTATAGGAAAGCAGTTTTCCCTCACATGGGGACCAGCCAAATGTCCCCACAAGGTCAGTTATTCCTATCCTTGTAGGGACATTTGGTCCCCACCAAGATATAAAAACATGCCCACACACACACACACACACACACAGAGTATATAAAGACTTAGTATAGCTGAGCTATAGACCTTGTGTCTATAAAGTGTATTATATAACAGACCATGTGAACAGAGCTCCGACACACGTACTCTTTTACTCTCTTCCTCTCTCAGTTCTGAGATTACATAATTGAAAATGACATCACCTGTTATGGAATGTCTGCTTGACCCTGTCTTTTCCCTTATATAAACACCAGTGCTCTGTCTGTCTCTGTGTGTGTGTGTGTGTGTGTGTGTGTGTTTTCACTCTCTCTATGCAGACAATGGAGCAGATGAGTGATCATAAATATGATAAACTCACACTTCCTGACGACGCTGCCGCTAACTGTGTGTACATGAACCTGCCTGGTAAAGGCCATGTCCTGCTGCACTGCACGCCGGAGGAGTACCCAGAGAGTGCCAAGGTCTCAAATACACACACACACACAAATATGCTGTATGTTTAGCCTGTACCAACCAAAGCAAACCAATAAAACTAAATGATCTTTTTTCATGGCCACAATTTCCAAAATGTCTGCGCTGTGTTGGGAAACACTTGGAAGCACTGTAATCTCAGATACAGGACTACAGTCATACTGAAGATGTAATCTGGCTAAATAAAACTCATCAAACAAATCATGGCCAAATTCCACACACACACACACACACACACCTCATCCTGATGCCAGATGATAGGAGATAACTAAACACAGAACATTAAACTACCAGTCCTACTGGGATAGATAGCACTCTCTCACCTAGACAGCAACAGCTGCTTTTTTTAAATTTTTTTTTTTTTAACCTTATTCTATAATGCTCGTCTCATCCACAGAAGGAAGGTGAAAGGTCACTGTTTCAATAGATAGACGCAAAGTCAAGAATCTCTCCTGGTCAGACGCTATTACGTGAGTGCTGAGGTGGCTGTTAGAAAGCAACACAGACATAAACATAGCTGATTTAATGTCTCAAACTCTCTGTATTGCGTCATGATCATCTGTAATTGTTTGAAAAGGGCCAAGAGTAAGAGCAGGCTGGATGGGGTTCTCAAAAGTACTCTTTAAGAGTCCGTCATTCAAATACAGAGAGAGAGAGAAAGAGAGAGAGAGAGAGGTATTCTTTCTTGGAAAATGTGTAGGAAAACACTGGTTGGTTTCTGGAGAACCTCCACGGAATGACACATCTCTTTATGGGTTTTTTATGATGGTGTGATATTTTTCTCACCAGTCTCTCTCTCTCTCTCTCTCATATCCCCCTACTTTCAATATTTCTTGAGAAAGTTTCTGGCAGCAGCATGAGACCAAAAGACTGGTAAATCACCTTTAATTACAGTTAATGTCTGGTAAAATCCCTTTCATGAGCTCTTTAATTAAACGCATCTTAATTAGAAGTTAGTGACGCAGCCGCAGATGAGGTCACTGATGAACGTGGCATCGTTAAAATCCATGACTTGTTATGATTGAGTTTTAAAGGAGGCTAATCTGGGCCAAAGTTGTTGTTTTTTTTTTTAAGTTGGTGAGTTCAGAATAAGTGTACGCTAATTTACTTTCACTTTAGTTTATGGCTGCAATTAAACAAAGGCCATGAAACACATTTTGATGTAATTTTCTACTGATCCTACTGAACCTGACCATAACAACCATATGGACCATATTGGACATCCCACTCCATATATTTCCCACTCCATATTTATTTATTCGTTCTTTTTTCTGCAGTAATAAAAAAACAACAACAAAATAACCTGTGAACAAGTAGGCTTATCGCTATTTATTTGTTTTATTTTTATATTATCAGCATGAAACGAAATAAAAAATGTGACGTCGTTTTCCCATCTCTCTCTCTCTCTCCAATAACTACATGTTAGTGTCTCGAGCCTCCGTTTCTAGCTCTAAAACGACGTTTTGGCATTAGCGACGGATGCTTGAGATGGGTAACTATGCCTTCTTGCAGCTCTGCAGTTCAATGTCAACACAATTCTCAATCTAACAAACTTCTAGGACAGCTGGGATTCAACCAAGGGAAAATAGCGAGGTCGAGTGGACAAGAATGCACCAAAAGCTCTTCTGGGGCTTTGTGATTAACGACTCCTGTGTTTTTGTTCCTGCTGCAGGTGTTTGAGAGGCTGAAGGAGCACATGCTCATCCCCATTCCCAACCTGGAGGGGGCGAAGGTGGACGGGGCGCTCACATGCTGCTCGGTTCTCATCGAAAAACCAGCCAAGGTCTAAGGGGCCGTACCGAATGCACACTTTAACCCTGCACCGATGCCTTTAAAGTAGGATGTCTGGACTGCTTTGCTGTTATGGGATTATTATTGGAGGACCGGAGGCTAATTCAGGGGTCTAGTCCCAAATTCAACATATTTGCTCCCCTTAAACACTTGCTAAAAAAAAAAAAAAAATTGCTCAAGATGCGACAGTTACCAGTTCAGTTGTACAGTGTTTATTGTACCGAGCACATCGCTCCAATTGACCATGAAATCCATGAAGAATTTCAGTTTGCTCACTTATACTTAAACAAAACAAGATGCATTAGCATTGATCTAATACAGAGTACAGGTACTGATCCACTATTGGCCAGGAATGCTTACAACTATCGTGCTTAAACAAGGGTGATGCTGGGATTTGAATTCACAACCTTCCCCTTGGTATCCCAATGCCTTAAGCCACCACTGCCAGCTATTATTGCAGAGATGCCAACATCTGCAGCTTATCTGTAGCATTTATTGCTACAGCGATATGGGAGACACCTGAAAACTACACGGGGAAAAAAAAGGGAGAGCTGCTTATTATTGGGTAGAACTCGCACCGGATTTTTACCTCAGTTTTCTTGGTGCACATCTGGGGAACAAGAAGCTGTCTTATTCACCAGTATCGCTGCCTGATAGGACTTCTTGTTAGCAATATTGGCAGCTCCGTTATTAGCTGATATCTGGAACTTTACAAAATTACGAAATGGGAGTGGTACATTCATAATACATTCCACAACTCTCAAAAATGCAGCCTGCACACAAAGGGATATCCCTGAAGTAAAGAAGCCAGAAGTGAGCAAAAGTGTGAATGGAACACAGCCTATGATTTAGCCTCCTGTCGTGCCATGTCCAACACTGTGACTCCCAGTGCAATCCTTTAGAAGAGTTTATTCCTTATCCTGTTCAGCCTCCACTATTCTTCATCCTGGGAGTAGTGGTGTGATGAGAGCAAAAGGATTTGTTGATCCACGGCAAGCAGACCAGACGGATTTGAAACTCAGCCCTCTGCAGTTTAGTGTCTTCTTTGTTCTAGTGTCCTTAATTCAATAGAACTTAGTGCATTTCAACATAGAAAAGAAACTCAGGAGCACAAAGGCCTAGCAAGCCTGGACCTTGAAAAGCCTCATAGAGATTATTTCATCCTTGTTTGGTTTGCGGGTGTGGAGGTGTGCATACGTACGAACCCAAATTTCCGATTGTTTACAATCCTTTAATAAGCCACTAGAAGACCCTGTCACTGTTCCTGCTGTTTTTTGGGGTTTTTTTTTACAATCACTAAAGTCAACAGAGATTTCAGTAGCCACTAAAATCCAAGAGACCAAAATAAAGAGCTCTTGCAATGACCTCATTCTGACTGATTTATGATGCTGGATACGTTTGCAGTTATTTATTTCTCTGGGATTCATCTTACATTTCATTTACTATTTAAAAAAAAAAAGAAAAGAAAAAAAAAATAGGATGTACCGAAACATGTCTGCTGTTGAGTAACTGTATCATACTGATATTAGCTTGAAACAGTTGATCAGTATGATGTGTCACTGGTGTGATTTTAATGCAAAGTAGCTTGGGACCGTCACTGTCCTAGATCATCCAAGATCATCAATACATTTACGTTTACATTTCTACTACATTTCTAATACCCTCGATAGTATTTGCTTTCATTACAGCTGAAGGTCATCAATAAACAAACTTCCATACAGACAATTTGTGCAAAACAGAAAGGTATTTGAACAATTTAAATGTTCAGTGAATTGTCAGGAGATCACGACTTGAATCCTGACAATGCCACTGCTCAGTAGTTCAAGAGAGGATACCTGTCCTGATAATTTGGGTGGTGAGAATACCAACATCATCATTTTGGTGCAACTGTTCAGAATGTTGGCTACAATAATGGGAGAAAATGTAAGAAAGAAAGACGAAAAGAAAAGAAACTTAAATCCAATGTTTACACTAAATGTCCACATTGCAAATTTTCAGTGGTCAAATCAGACTTTTATGTTTGTGCCGTTGTGACAACTTCCGCAGACGAAGGTCGGCTGGTTAGCTTGCTATGAACACTGGGATATTCTGTTTTTTTTTTTTTTTTTTTGTGTAGTCAGAAAAATTAAAAACTGATGAGTTTTCATACAAAGAATGAACCCAAGACTGCTGAGCCACACCAAGTTCTTCTTATCCCCTGAACTGCCTTCATGCTAGTCACAAATTTCCAAAGTCCAAAAATACCAAAGGATGTGATAGCTCTGAGGCTAGGACGTTGGACTTCTGATCGGAAGGTCGCGAGTTCAAATCCTAGCACCGCCAAGCTGCCGCTGCTCGGTTCTTAACCCTCAACTGCTCAGTTATATGACAAGTGAGATAATTGTAAATTGCTCTGGATGAGGCCGTCTGCCAAATGCTATGAATGTAATTTTTTAAACCACATTTTAACCCAAATTTGGCTTATATGTGACTGGAAAAGGTCTGAATTACTTACCGTGCTTACCGGCATTCACACTAGTTAGTGACAAGTCACACATGTTGCTTGCAGTTTGTGCAACTCCCACTACTTTTGTTTAAAGCGTATTTCTTTAATTTACATATTACACGCTAAGCTTCATACTAACTTCTTAGGCAGATTAGCAAAGCATGCTAAATATACTAGCGATATATGTTCACACACTAAAGGGTCCAACGATCTCTGCTACTTCCTTCTAAGTTTTAGTTTTCTTTGTAACGTTTCTACACATTTAATAAGTGGTTGATTATGACCGGACAACATGAAACCTGAAATCTTTTCTTCTGTTTCTGAGCATCAAATAATAAATGGGAACTAATTGCAGGTAGGAGCTAATGTTGGGGAAATGAACGTTGGGCCTTCGTTTGAGCCGATCGTTTGGATTTGTCGCCTTATAGTGTCATATCGAATGAAAATGATCATCTGCTCAGACCTTTCACTCTGAAGGATAAACACACACCACTGGATGAAGAACCTTCAGCAGTATGTATACGTGTGTCAAAACTGTCCCTCATCTCAGCCTGTTCTCCACCATCAACCAAGCACCTTCATGAGCTTCGACCTGATGTTTTAGAGCGGGATCTAACACTAAATTTGGCTCTCTGACTTATCTCTCTTTCTTCGCCTGGCTAACACTCCCTTTCTCTAGCTTGTACTTTCTCTCTCTTTATTCGGAATACTTTATGACGCTGATGTCATACAGTGGGAGTATGACTTGTACAGTATATTTCCCGGCTGCCTTTCTGGCACTCACAGAGGGGATGATGCCATTTCCGCAACACCTCAGCCACAGCTACAGAGAGATGATGATGATGGTGATGATGATGGCGATGAATGGCTTTGTCCTGCTGCTGTTTATACAAAGTGTGTGTGTGTAATAAAATATTTGTAAGAGTCGTGCCAGTAAAGCATTGTTGAACTGAGTTGCTCATGGAGGGAGAGACAAGGCACTAGAGATGGCCAATATGGTGTGATGGTAAATCACGGTATGCACAGACAAACCATTAGCCAGTACGAGATTCTGTGGCTCGACTGGATGAGCTTCGCCTCTGGGTTAAGAGGTTGCTGGTTCAAACACCAGCCAGTTCTCTGGGATACGAGTGTGAAAGGTTCAGCAAGGGATGATTCAAGCACACAGTGCAGGTGTGCTGTGGAAGGTACAGGATGGTTGGAGGGTATTGGGGGACATGCTATAAATGTAAATGTCTAGCTTCATTTCCTCACCCCTTTTACGAAATGAAGTTCGAGTAAAATGTTTATTGGACCTGTCCTGTATTTTTATTTAAAAAGGTTTTCTATTATGCAACATTATAAGTCCTGTCTCTTTACTCATGTCATGTTGAAAGTTTTGAAAGAAATCTTTCACAGGTATTTCAGACTGCAGTGCTGATGAACAGTACATTGTCGCCAGCTAGTGGTGCATTGTGTGTAGGACAATGAAATGAAACATTTTAAACAAACAGCCATACAATGCAACTGAAAATATTTTTAAAGGAGAAACCTACTGAGTATTAATCAATATATTTGCCCAGTTGAAATAGTGCCCATAAGGAGTGCGTTATACTCATTCAAGCACTACTGGTGTCGTTCTTTGTTAGCTAGCTGATTTTAAATGAAGTTTTTTTTTTGTTGTCTACAATTTTTTAAATTAACAAAATGATTGAGACAAGCCAAATGAGTGCTTCCGTGTGAATAAAGGAAACATTTTACACAGTTCCCAGTAAGCACACAGGTACAGTGCACCAACCAGTAAGTCAGTTTGTTGGTTATTGTCGCTCCTATAGCTACACATTCTGTTACAGAAAGAACAGGAATTGATGAGAAGTGATGAACATTGAACCTCAACCATCGGGAGCTGAAAGCAAACAACCATTTCCATCTCCTCTAAGTGTTTCAATGTCGTCTCTCTTTCACTTGGATTGTTGAGCCATTTATTAAGACAAAGGTCCAACGAGCACTCTCATAACCTCTCCCAAAGTGGTGTAGTGGATAGAGTCGTGATCATCTGTGTTTTAGGTCCCTGGTTCAAATCCGCACTTTTGCGTGGGACGAATAACGTATACAAACGTGAAAATTACCATAAAACCATCAGTCAGTATGAGATTCTGTGGCTCAATTGGATGAGCTTCACCTCTGGGTTAAGAGGTTGCTGGTTCAAATACCAGCCAGTTCTCTGGGATATGTGCATGAAAGGTTCAGCAAGGGATGATTCAGGCACACAGTGCAGGTGTGCTATAGAAGGTACAGGATGGTTGGAGGGTGTGACCTTGAGGTGGGGGGGAGTAATAACTGGGCAGCTGCCCCCCCAGAATCTGAGAAGATCCACAAAGGTGGTTATAGAGCTGAAAGAGAGTGTATCGACTTAGTTTTTAAATAATAAAAATTGGCTGTAAAAACCTATCACCCACACTTTTCTTGGGGTCATCAAACACCACATTCCACAGCCAGTCTTTCTCCTCAACTGCCTAATTCACAACTGAACCCACACAGCATGGGACAAGCCAGACTTGAACCAGCAACCTCTGAGCTGAAAGGCAAGGCTTTTACCACAAAGCCACCAAGTCCCACAAAAAACAAAAGCTGTTGTAGGACCTTTGTCTTGTAAAACAACAACCACAAAAATAAAAAAAATAAAAATGTTCACAAACATTTCGATATGAATGCTCAGTAAAAGATTAAGAAGAGTTTTCCAGAAGAGGGGATTGAATTCACTGTCTACTTTATTAGAATTATCTGCTAATTTAATGCATACAATTATGCAAATAAAGATCATTTAATGATCATATGAAACATCAGGATGGGGGAAAAATGTGATCTCAGTGACTCACCGTGAAATGGTTGTTGGTGCCAGATAGTCTGGTTTGAGTATTTCAGATACTGGGATCTCCTGGGATTTTCACACACACACACACACACAACAGTGAGCATTAGTTCTGTGGGTAGAAACTCCTTGTTGATGAGAGAGGTCAGAGGAGAATGGCCATGAAGGAAGGCTATGGTAACTCAAATAACTATTCTTTACAACAATGGCAAGCAGAAAAGTACCTCAGAATGCTGAACATATCAAACTTGGATGTGGATGTCCTACAACAGCGGAAGACCACATCAGGTTCCACATTTGTCAGCCAAGAACAGAAATCTGAGGCTACAGTGGGTACAGACAAAGATTGAAAAAAATGTTGCCTGATCTGAAGAATCTTGTTTTCTGCTGCAACATGCAGATGGTTAAGGTCAGAATTTGGTGTCAACAGCATGAATGTATCCAACCTGCCTTGTGTCAACATTTCAGGCTGGTGGTGGTGGCATAATGGTGTGGGGAATGTTTTCTTGGTACTCATTTTCCCCTTAATTCCAAGTTTCTCGGAGTATTGTTTCTGACCACGTGCATCCCGTTATTCTCATCCATTTACCCATCTTGTAATGGCTATTTCCAGCTTGATAATGTGCCCTGTCACAAAGCACAAGTTGTCTCAAACTGGATCCATGAACATGACAATGAGATCAGTGTACTTCAGTAACCACCCCAGTCACCAGAACTGGATCTAATAGAGCACCTTTGGGATGTTGTAGAAATGGAAGATTCGCAGCATGAATGTGCAGCTGACAATTATGTCAGTGCTGTGGCAATTATGTGATGCAATCATGTTAAAATAGACCAAAGGAATTTTTTCAAAACCTTGTGGACTCCAATTCCATATTGTTACCATTATCTTGTCAGTAGTTGTGTTCTGGCCTCACGTTTATTACTCTATTTTGCCCCCTAGTGGACTAACAGAGACTAGCTCTTTTTTTTCTCAAATATTTCAACGATTGGAGTAAATTGTTATTGTTTTGTTTAAAGATTTTATTTTTTCATGTAGTACTGCCCTTCAGAAGCTACAGAAGATATTTGCATGTTTCTCAGAAGACAAAATAATATTTTACACCGATCATCTTGATCAAAAGTTTACACCTCCCTGGCTCTTAATGTAGTGTTGCCTTCTTAAGAATTAATGAACGTTTGCATCTTTTGTAATAGTCGTGTATGAGTACCACAACTTTTCTAAGTGTGAAAAGAAGGATCTCAAAATCATATAGCCGCTGCTGGAAAGGGGTCAAATATGCAGAAAATGCTGGAAAACCAAAGAATGTACAGGACCTGGGGGATTTTTCTGCGGAACAGTGGGCAATTTAACTGCTCATGACAAACAATGGACTCATGAACAACTATCACAAAACATAAAAACATATTTGATCATCTGGGTAACAACACAGTATTAAGAATTAAGGGTATGTAAACATTTGAACTGTTTCATTTGTGTAAATTAAGTTATTATTGTGTCTTGTGGACTAAATGTAAACATCTTCTTCTTTTCCTTTTGGCTATTCCCTTCAGGGGTCACCACAGCGAATCATCTGCCCCCATCTAGCCCTATCCCCTGCATCCTCTTCTCTCAGACCGACTACCTTCATGTCCTCCTTCCCTACATCCATAAACCTCCTCTTTGGTCTTCCTCTCGGCTTCCTGCCTGGCAGCTCTAACCTCAGCATCCTTTTACCGATATGTTCACTCTACCTCCTCTGAACATGTCCAAACCATCTCAACCTGGCCTCTCTAACTTTGTCTCCAAAACATCTCACATGTGCTGTCCCCCTGATGTACTCATTCCTGATCCTATCCATCCTCGTCACTCCCAAAGAGAACCTCAACATCTTCAGCTCTGCTACCTCTAACTCTTCCTCCTGTCTTTTCCTCAGTGCAACTGTCTCCAAACCATACAACATCGCTGGTCTCACTACTGTCCTGTACACCTTTCCTTTCATTCTTGCTGGTAGTCTTTTATCACACAACAGACCTGACACTTTTCGCCACCCATTCCAACCTGCCTGCACACGCTTCTTCACCTCTTTTCCACACTCCCCGTTGCTCTGGACTGTTGACCCTAAGTACTTAAAATCCTGCACCTTCTTTATCTCTTCTCCCTGTAACCTCACTGTTCCACTTGGATCCCTCTCATTCACACACATGTATTCTGTCTTGCTGCGACTAACCTTGACTAAATGTAAACATATGTTACGTGAAATAGCTTACTCAGAGGAGTACTAAATAAAAAAACAAAATGCACTTTTTATGATCCCTCTTACTAACCCCATTTCCATAAAAGTTAGGATTTTTTCTAAAATGCAATAAAAACAAAAATCTGTGATTTGTCAAGTCTCTTGAAAAAGTACAAAGAAAAGGTAGTCAATGTTTTCACTGACCAACTTAATTGTATTTTGTAAATATAAACAAATTTAGAATTTGATGCCTTCAACACACTCAAAAAAAGTTGGGACAGAGGCATGTTTACCGCTGTGTTACATCACCCTTCCTTTTATTTACACTTTTTAATCATTTGGGAACTGAGCAGATTAATTGTTACAGTTTTGCAAGTGGAATTTTTGCCCATTCTTGCTTGATACAAGACTTCAGCTGCTCAACAGTCGTTGGTCGCCATTGTCTGATTCTCCTCTTCATGATGCGCCATAGGAGACAGATCTGGACTGCTGGCAGGCCAGTCAAGCACACGCACTCTGTGTCTATATCTGAGATGAGTTCGGGCCCAGAGAACTCGCCGGCGTTTCTGCATAGAGTTGATGTGAGGCTTCCTCCTTGCGTAATAGAGTTTCGGGTTACGTTACTGGATGCAGCGGCGGACTGTGTTAAGTGTCAATGGTTTTCCGCAGTACTCCCGAGCCCATGTGGTTATATTCATCACAGTAGCTTGACGATTTCTCAGGCAATGCCGCCTGAGGGCTCGAAGGTCACGCACATTCAACAGTGGTTTCCGGCCTTGCCCTTTACGCAATGAGATTTCTCCGGATTCCCCGAATCTTTTCACAATATTATGCACTGTAGATGGTGAAAGACCTAAATTCTTTGCAATATTGCGTTGAGCAATGTTCTTTTTGAACTGACTGACAATTCTCTTACGAAGTTTGGCACAAAGTGATGAGCCACGACTCATGCTTGCTTGCAAAGACTGAGCATTTGGTGGATGCTCTTTTTATGCCCAATCCTGATACCCCCCCCGTTACCAATTCTAGAAACTTTTCAGTCTCATTCATGCCTCTGTCCCAACTTTTTTCTGAGTGTGTTGAAGGCAACAAATTCTAAATTTGTTTATATTTAGAAAATATAATTAAGTTGGTCAGTGAAAACATTGAATATCTTTTCTTTGTACTTTTGTCAGTTATTAAAGTTTCAAGAGACTTGACAATTTTTGTTTTTATTTCATTTTAGAAAAAATCCCAACTTTGGGGTTAGTATTTTTTTTTAATTAAATTATTAACATTTTGCAGATTCTGCAAGGCGTATGTAAATGTATGACCTCAACTGTATTTAAAAAAAAAAAAAAAAAAAAAAAAACCAACAAAAAAAAAAATGAGCCCACTCATTTTTCAAGTCATCAAAAATACTGGAACACATGACTGATAAGTGTTTCTTGCTGCCTAGGTGTGTCCTGTTAGATTGATTGTTTAAACAATTAACAGCTCTGAATGTCTACTCTTGATTTGAGCCCTGGGTTTCACCTGTGAAGACTTTGTGCATTTGTTGTGAAAAAGGATAAACCAACATGAAGACCAGAGAGCTGTCTATGGGAGAAAAGCAAGCCATTTTGAAGCCGAGACAAGAAGGAAAATCAATCAGAGACATTGCACAAGCACTGGGCATAGCCAATACAACAATTTGGAATGTCTTGAAAAAGAAAGAACCCACAGGTGTACTAACAACCAGACATGGAACAGGTCGGCCAAGGAAAACAACAACAGCTGATGACAGAAACCTTGTGAGAGCTGTGAAGAAAAGACCAAAAACAACAGTCAGTGGCATCACCAACAATTTACACAGGGCATGGGTGAAGGTCTCTTAATCCATTGTTTGAAGAACACTTTGAGAGCAGAAATATAGAGGCCGTACCACAAGACGCAACCACTCATGAACAGTAAGAATCAGAAAGCCAGATTGGATTTCGCAAAGAAATAGAGAGACGATGCACAAACACTTTAACCTCTACCAAAGTGATGGAAAGGCATGATATAAAACATAGAAGCTCATCGGTCAAGCATGGTGGAGGTAGTGTCATGACTTGGGCTTACATGGCTGCTTTTGGTTCCGCCATATTTTCTTACTGACACGCCCCAAACTCGGAAACTCGAGGCTCAAAGAAAATCCCGAGTGTCCCTCTCATAAATATGACTTTGTGGTGGAGTTCACGTGCGTTCAAATTGTAAATACGATCTTTCCGACATGACGTGAACGCACCTTATGATCAGATGGTTTCCTTACTGCTGACTTGGTCAAAATACCTATAAAAATGTATTCTTGTCTTTTTTTTTTGGGCTCGTTTTCCCTCGAATCCACTCTCTATTTCATTTAATAATGACGTCATAAATAGTGGAATGGAAGGTGCTTTATAAAGCATTTATAAAGGTCAAATACTGTATTAAATTGAGGTGTAGGTAGCCCAGTAGACCAGGCCACCGACTATGACCAGTTATAGAAACAAGAATGAAGCCTTTGCCTTTTCATCTCTTATAAATGTAGATTAAATTTACTTACCTAAACTACAGAATATGGTACATTTTCCTATCAATGCACACCAACAGTTATAACAGCTATCTAATATCACCAAGATAAATTAAATCAGTAGGTGACAACTTAAAGCAAATACAGGCTAGCAAGCAGCTAGCGGTCGCTGATGACTGAAAGCTAATGAAGAAAGCCATGGGAACACTGCATTCCCTTCATTTCTCTATTTTCTTAAAAATAATAACAGAACAGTATTAAACACATATACTTGGATTAAACAGAATTTAAATGTCGCTAACTAGGCTAACTAGTAAAGCTTTCGGACACTCTGAGGTGAATTAGCCCGGGAGCCATTTTGTTTCGCTCATAAGCTAAGTAGCTAATTTATTGTTCAAGAACCTGGAATTATACTATACTATAAAGTATATTATAAAGTATTACCATTAAACGTTAACAATAAATATTACAATTAATTAATAATTAAATTAAATAACAATTAATAATAAATAAATATATAAAAGTATTTTATCACTTTAACATCTCACCAACTTACCTCACGCGCCTTCTACCGAGCTGCTCTTCAAATTTTAACGGTCGTATAGTCTTGTCGTTGATTTGAATCAGTTTTGTGTCGTTCGCGAACGAGTCGGCTCTTGAGAATCGACTCGCTGATATGAGCAGTTAATTTTTTTCTTCTCATTTTTTCTTCTTCTTTTATTTGTGGATTCACGGTCCTCCTGTGATGCAATTTAATCACAATACCTGCGTGGAAACCTCTTTTCAAAGTCTAAAATGCTCGTTAGCGTGAATTGATTCATCTTCAATAAGCGATTTATACTGATCCGAGTCGCGGTGTCGTTTGATGCTTTCGTTAATTAAATCAAATAAAACTTTCGTTTCTTCCTCTGTCCAAACAGAGTGTCTTCTTCTGCTGAAACGTATGACTTACCTCCAGTGTGTCATCCTTTATCTGAAAAACCCGTTTTCTCTGGTGAAAATATCGCAAACTTTGTTCGGATTAGGAGAAAATATTAATGATTCATTTTTGGGAGGCAAAAGAGTCGACTCTTATTGTGAGCTGAGTCAAATGAGCTGACTCTCTTCCTGTCACTGATTAAAACAAACAAACAAATAAATAAAGAATAAATACTATTTTTAAAGCTATAAATGTTGATTTAATTATCTATGGCCAACATGCTTCACATTTTCACAAGTAAAATACTAATAAAAATATATTCAAAATCATTTTAATATAAGAGAGAAACTAACACGCCGTTTGTATTTATATAACATCTAATTAATATTCATAATATCAATAAATATGTTTTTTAAGGTTTAATGGAGTAAGAAATATTGTCTAAATCATTTTGGAATATGAGAAATCAGTTTTGAATAAGCATGTTTGTATTTATATGCTGTTTATCTTATTATTTAAAAAAAAAAATATATATATATATATATATATATATATATATATATATATATATATATATATATATATATATATATATATACCATGTTCATTGTATAATAAATATTGCTTATAAATGTATAAATTAGATCCTGTTTTAATTTATTTAAGATTTTAGAATCTAAATATTTTCACATATTCAATATTTTCTAAATATATTCTAATGAATATTAGAAAATATGAATAAATATGCTTTTAGAAGCTACAGACATCTTGTTTTAATTATATATGGCCATCTTGCTTCATTTTGTATAAGTTAAAAAAAATACTGTCTAAATAATTTTGGAATATGAGAAATCAGTTTTGAATAAGCACATTTGCATTTATATAACATTTAATTAATATTAATCATAATGTTTTAAAGGCTACATAGCTGCTGTTGTTTTAATTTTCTGTAGGGTAACAATTAATATTAAAATATTTTTCATGATTTATGACACGTTTTCATATAAGAAGAAAAAAAAGGTAATGAAATTTTAAATCGAATGAATAATTAAGGTGTGTAAAAGGCTTTGTGAAACAGGTTGGACCTGGACGCTCTGTGTCGTCATCATTCTGCACTCCAATCCCAACGCGCTCTCTGTGTCGTCATCAGCGAGCGCCGCAGCTAAAATGGCAGCTTGTTTCTGTTGTTGTTGTTGAAAGGTTCGAGTTGAAGCAGTGTAGGTTTTATTAAATCATTTTTTCCCTGCAAAATGGCTGACGAGGAGAAGGAGAAGGGTGAAGGGCGGAACTTCTTCATGACTTACAGCGACAGCGACCTGAGCGACAGCAGCAGCAGCGACTCGGACGACGGAGAGCAGAAACCATCGCGGAAGAAGAAGAAGCTCGATGTGAAAAGCGGCGCTTCTGAGGGAAAAGCTGGATCATCAGGTGGAGATGTGAAAAGCGGAAGTGGGGGAGTTCCGTTACCCAAACCGGATGAGCTTTTCAGGTCGGTGTCCAAGCCCACTTTCCTTTACAACCCGTTAAATAAACAGATCGACTGGGAGAGCCGCATCGTTAAAGCTCCTGAAGAGGTGAGATGTTCAACAAGCACATATTTTACCTATATATTTCCCCATATAGCGTCTGTGATCACGTGTGAAAATAATCAATTTCACCATGACGTGCCCTTAAATTTCACTTGATCTTAAGTAAACACACGTGGACAATAATTCAAGAAGATGAAACTACATGTGATCAATGAATCGGGTGTAAAAAATCAAATGAAAATGCACTACATTTGGGAGGAAAAAAAAACAATAATTGAGAAAAAAATAATGTGAGAATAAAGCGCATGCACTACAATATGAAGAATGTGTGAAACAACATGGATATCGTGATTATTTACGTTCATGTGACCTTTTTTTTTAGATTGTTTATGGCAAATATGTGTCTCAGAACTGTATAATTATTTCTAGATAATCTCCATTTCGTTCAGCCTGACGATGTCTGGATTCGTCTAGAAAAACATTTTTCCGGTTGCTAATTTATGTTGCACTTTAAGGTTGTCACTGACTCACACTTATAGCTCTGCGTTATTGTTATATATTGTTATTTCGATTTTGCCAATAAAACCCTGTATGTAGTCAAAGACAAGTTATGGATGTTCAAAACCAGGTCTGCGTCATTATTAAAGTTCTGTATTATGATATTCATGTTACATTTTGTCATAGTTTATGATTTTACCCCAGTTCTGTTCCATGTGTTTGTCTTTTTGCGAATTTTAGACCCTAAATGCGCCTTCAGAAAGCTAACGACTCACGAGTCGACGTAAGCGCTATGATTTTCTAGCTAGAGCGTCTCTCACACACACACTGCCTATCATGCTGTCTACTGATATTTTGTTGTCGGTAATAATTTCGCCGTTTTCAATTTGAGCATTCATCAGACCACTAAACCGGTTAAAAATGTGACTAGCAGAAACTAGAGAAGGTCAGGCGATCTGCTTCATTAATGTGTCGTATCGAACTGATAAAACCTCCATCCGTTCATGACGTAGCGTGAATACAGGCTCAGTTTCATCGTCGTGTCGGAATTGACATGTCTTATGTTCCCTCGTCTTCAGCTTCCTAAGGAGTTCAAGGTGTGGAAGAACAATGCCGTGCCTCCTCCTCAGAGTTACGAGGTGAAGGAGAAGAAGGGTCCGCCTCCCGGCATGGACATGGCCATAAAGTGGTCCAGCGTGTACGAGGACAACGGAGATGACGCTCCTCACCGACAAGCAGAGCAGGCTCGGTTCCTACCTGACGATGAGCTCGCACAATCTGGTAATCAATCATCCATAAATATCCATATACTGCACACTAACCGTCCGTCTAAGGCTTATTATTCACGAGTTTCAGAATCGTGAGTTTAAAAACACACTTATTTACGTCTCTTCTAGAGGATGACGACGACGATGAAAACGAAGAGAAGAGGTCCATGTCGGCTAAGAAGCGTAGAGTGGAGACGTTCCAGCAGAAAGAAAAGAGGAAGCGGGATATGGGCCAAGCCACGTCCGATAAGAACTTTGTCGAGGAGGAAAAGAGGATCTTGAGGCAGTCTATTGAGTGATGGAGGAGTCGAGCCTCAGTGATGCTCAGAGATGAGTCTGAAGGAAGACTGCTCGCTTGTAGAGAACTGAGAACTTACCGAGGGGTTTTATGGGTGTTTTTATGTTGCTATATAGGCGTATTGTGCCTATAATCAGTGTATCAGGCAATATGTAGTGAATAAAACACTTTGGGGTTTGGGACATGTTGTTATAGAGAAGTAATAAATGATGTGATGAAGCTGAGTTACTGCTACCACCCAGAAGTTGATTACGTACCTATAACAGCGTGTAACAAAGTGGTTTATTCCTCTTATACCACAGCAATTTCCTTTAAAAAACAACTTTTGTCAGAATTCTGTGTTTGTGTTATGTTTGTTGTGAATGATTTCAAATCAGTTGTAAAAGATTAAATACAATCAGATTTAGAGTCAAGTCAATTTTCTTATTATTAAGTTTACTGTCATTTCAACCATATACAGCCGGTACAGTACACGGTGAAATGAAACAGCGTTCCTCCAGGACCATGGTGCTACATAAACAACACACTAACCACACGAGACGGCACAGAACTAAATAAGACCTACACATTTCTACATAAAGTGCACATGCAGGTTAATCTGTACACCTGATCTTTGCTTCCTCAAAGATAAAAGTAAAACGAGAAATTTAAAGGCTCTTTGCTTTAAGAGATTTGTATTGACTGTCAATAGGCCACCAGGTGGCGCCCTTAGCTGATATTACTGTTATGCTTCAAACTGTAGACTTTGAAGATGTCATATTAGGTGTTTATTACAGAGTCGGAACAGTTAACTCTGCTTTTAGACAGCTCAAGCCTTTTAAAAAAAACTGTTACACCGCTTTAAAGTGTGCACTAAGAACTTTTACAAGGTTCAATGACTGCAAGAAAGCCTGGATTTATGAGTTACTTCGAACAAGAATGTCTGCTGTAGAGGAGGGGTTGGGATATCCATGGTTTACACCAGTGGTCACCAACCCTGTTTCTGGAGATCTACCTTCCTGAAGACTTTAGCTCCTACCATAATGGTGCCCACCTGACCATCTAATCACTGTCTTAAGATGTTCTTGATCAACAAAAACAGGTGTGTTAGATTTTGACTGGAGATGAAACCTGCAGGAAGGTAGATCTCAAGGAAGAGGGTTGGTGACCATTGATCTACACACTTCTTATGGTGGAGATTTGGGCCGTGCTTCCAAATACAAATCAACGACATGGTAATTCTTTAAAGGAATGAAATAATAATAATAATAATAATAATAATAATAATAATAATAATATAACCCCAATTCCAAAAAAGTTGGGACACTCTGTAAAATGTAAATAAAAACAGAATGCAATGATTTGCAAATCTCATAAACCCATATGTTATTCACAATAGAACATAGAAAACATATCAAATGTTTAAACTGAGGAAATGCACCATTTTAAGAAAAAAATAAGGTAATTTTGAATTTGATGGCAGCAACACGTCTCAAAAAAAGTTGGGACAGGGCCATGTTTACCACTGTGTAGCATCCTCTCTTCTTTTAACAACAGTCCGTATACGTCTGGGAACTGAGGAGGCCAGTTGCTGGAGTTTTGGGAGAGGAATGTTGTCCCATTCGTGTCTGATACAGGATTCTAGCTGCTCAACAGTCCTGGGTCTTCTTTGTTGTATTTTTTGTTTCATGATGCGCCAAATGTTTTCAACAGGTGAAAGGTCTGGACTGCAGGCAGGCCAGTTCAGCACCCGGACTCTTCTACTACGAAGCCATGCTGTTGTAATAGATGCAGTATATGGTTTAGCATTGTCTTGCTGAAATATGCAAGGCCTTCCCTGAAAAAGACGTCGTCTGGATGGAAGCATATGTTGCTCTAAAACCTGTATATACCTTTCAGCATTGATGGGGCCTTTCCAGATGTGCAAGCTGCCCATTCCATAGGCACTAATGCACCCCCATACCATCAGAGATGCAGGCTTTTGAACTGAGCGCTGATAAAAAGCCGGATGGTCCCTCTCCTCTTTAGTCGTCTTTAGTTTAGAGAACGTGGTGTCCATGGTTTCCAAAAAAATTAAAAATTTCGATTCGTCTGACCACAGAACAGTTTTCCGCTTTGCCTCAGTCCATTTTAAATGAGCTTTGGCCCAGAGAAGACGATGGCGTTTCTGGATCGTGTTCACATATGGCTTCTTCTTTGCATGATAGAGCTTTAACCAGCATTTGTGGATGGCACGGCGAACTGTGTTCACAGACAATGAGTTCTGGAGGTGTTTCTGAGCCCATGCAGTGATTTCCATTACAGAATCATACCTGTTTTTAATGCAGTGCCTCCTGAGGGCCCGAAGATCACAGGTATGCAATATTGATTTTCGCCCTTGTCCCTTGCGCACAGAGATTTCTCCAGATTCTCGGAAACTTTTGATGATATTATGTACTGTAGATGAGGTATTCAAAGTCTTCACAATTTTACATTGAGGAACATTATTCTGAAATTGTTCCACAAATTATAGACGCAGTTTTTCGCAGATTGGTGAACCTCTGCCCATCTTTACTTCTGAGAGACCCTGCCTCTCTAAGATACTTTTTTATACCCAATCATGTTACTGACCTGTTGCCAATTAACCTAATTAGTTGCAAAATGTTCCTCCAGCTGTTTTTTTTTTTTAGTAACACTTATTTTTCCAGCCTTTTGTTGCCCCCATCCCAACTTTTTTGAGACGTGTTGCGGACATCAAATTCAAAATTACCTAATTTTTTTTCTTAAAAATTTCCTCAGTTTAAACATTTGATATGTTTTCTATGTTCTGTTGTGAATAACATATGGGTTTATGAGATTTGCAAATCATTGCATTCTGTTTTTATTTACATTTTACACAGCGTCCCAACTTTTTTGGAATTGGGGTTGTGATATAGAGATACACCCGTCACATGCATGCAGCACCTCCGATGTAAAATGCTCTCTTTCCTCCCTGAATGCAAGAATTATAATTTTTTTAATGGTAAAGAACAAACACACTCTTAAGCTGATTTTACACTGACTTTACAAATCACACCAAAGAATTCTTTGGTTGAGATCAGTGGTTGTAGAACGCATGATACGATGGCGTACGTGAGAACAGGAATTAAACTGTTTCTAAGCTGTTTCACAACAGTAAACATAACTATAAACGGATAAAATGTACACGTTACTTATTAATAAACTAAAAAAAAGTGTTGGCATATTTCTGTGGTATTAGAGGAGTAAAACACTTGAGGACGTGGTGTTATAGGAAAATAATCAACTTCAGAGTGGTAAAAAAACAAAAATATCATGTTTTAAAAAATACTTAGAGCGGTTGCGTAACCGAGACTGATGGGACACGACAGCAACGCATTTTCCTTATATCTACATTCCATGACTGACAGCTCTGAAATATGTCTCGCCCTGCAGCTGCTCATATCGGGCGGCTAACGGAGCAGATCCTGGACGTGCGACATAGAGAGAGAGAGAGAGTAGGCAAAAAAAAAACCTTACTCTCATTTGTCTCCTGAAAGCGTTGCATGATCAGAGGAATTCCTGCGATATCTTTCATCAGTCTCAGAGGTGAAATTCTGATAAATATGCGTGTGATAAGACTCCTGGCTGCAGGTATGTGCCCGGCCTTGTCCCAGAAACACAGCCGCTCCGAGAGGAAGGGTTTACTTATCACCGCACTGTCCTGGGTCAAATTCTCACATATCAGCTCAAAATGATGTTCCTCATCATTATTTTCTCTTTGTAAATTTGTTTTCTGTAAAAGTGTCATATACAGGCTGATCCAGTAACTGTTTGTTACGGTTTGCACTCAGACCCATTAAAGGAAAAGCCATGAATGAAGTGGACAAGAACATCTGGCCCTAGTGCACTTGTTAGTGTGTTGTCCATTTTGTTCATTCATAAATATGCGTATATATTAAAAAAAAAAAAAAAATCATAAATATATTCCAGTTACGCCATTTGTGGAAATGCAGCAGCGCTTTCAGTTTTTTTTTTTTTTCCAAGCACACATGAATGAACAATTCAGGACGTTCGGAACCACAAATATGCGTCGGCTGAGTATGATTTGTTCTCCTAAACGCTGCTGTGTGCGTTTATGGTTTGGCGAGATGTAAACGTCAGCGTTGAGGCGCTGAGGGAATTATGGGATATTTAAAAGAATTCAGACACCACAGGGCTGAGCTTGCATAATTATAAGTCAAGAACAATAGGTCATTGTGTGTGTGTGTGTGTGTGTGTGTGTGTGTGTGTGTGTGTGTGTGTGTGTGTGTGTGGGTGGGTGGTTGGATACACACACGTATATATGACCTTAACTTTCATGCATATTCATTCCTCTCTTCTGTGTCGAGTTCCAAATTTTTGGCAACAGTATACAAATTCAGTAGACTCGTCCTCTCACATCGCACACATGAAAGAAAGAAAGAAGGTTCAAAAGTAATTGGACAAACTAACATAATCATAAATATTAGGATTATTTTAAATGCTTGGATGCAAATCTTTGCAGTCAATGACCGCAAAAGTCTGGAACCCATGGACATCACCAAATGCTGAGTTTCCTCCCTTGAGATGCTTTGCCAGGCCTTTACTGCCTTTACCGCTTTCAATTTCTGCTTGTTTGTGGTTCTTTCGGTCGTTATCCAGTTATCCGTCCTATCAGTTTTGCAGCATTTGACTGACTCTAAGCAGAAAGTATAGCTCTATACACTTCAGAATTCATCCTGCTTCTTCTATCAACAGTCACATCATCAATAAACACCAGTGACCCAGTTCCACTGGCAGCCCATACATGCCCATGCCATAACACTGCCTCCACCATGTTTGACAGATGATGTGGTATGCTTTGAAACATCAGCCTTCCCTTTCATTCTGCATACTCTTCTCTTCCCATGATTCTGGTAGATCTGGTAGAAGATAATCTTAGTTTCCTCTGTCCAAAGAATCTTGTCCCAGAACTGGTCAGGCTTTTTTAGATGTTTTCTAGCAAAGTGTAATCTGGCCTTCTGTTCTTGAGTGTTACCAGTGGTTTGCATCTTGAGGTAAACTCTCTGAATTTACATTCATGAAGGCGTCTCTTGATTGTAGACTTTGACAATGATACGCCTACCTCCTCCAGAGTGTTCTTGACCCGGCTAGATGTTGTGAAGGGATTTTTTTATTAAATAAGGAAAGAATTCTGTGATCATCCACTTTAATTATCTTCTGTGGTCTTCCAGGCCTTCTGGTGTTGCTGAGCTCGCCAGTGCATTCCTTCTTTTTAAGAATGTTCAAACTGTTGATTTGACCAGTCCTAAAGTTTCTGCTGACTAGAGCCTAATGATGCTCTCCTTCTCTTGCATCGACACCGCTTTGGACCGCATACTGAGAGTTCCCATGAACAGCTACCAAATGCTAATTCAACATTTGGAATCAACTCCAGACCTTTTATCTCCTTAATTTGTCATGAAATAATGAGGGGACAGGCCACATCTGGCCATGATACTGCTTATCAGTCAACTGTCCAATTAGACTGGAGCCTGTGAAAATGGAGGGACTCTAAACGGTTAATGCAGTATTACTGTTAAACTGCTTGACTTAAAGCTGAAAGTCGACACTTCAATCACATCTCGACTGCTTCATTTCAAATCCATCATTTCCTTTCATTTACGTCAGGTATACTTGGAAGTTTTTAACAATTTGATGTGACGTATAACCCGGATGTAACAGATCATCTTCGCTACATAAATGAAACAATTTCACACGTTCTAAATATATGACATTATATAAAGTTAAACTGAAATATGACTTTTATGAAGTATTTATGGAGTATTTATGGAGTACTATGGAGTATCTCTGGAGTATTGTGGAATATTTATGGAGTATTATGGAGTATTTATGGAATATTGTGGAATATTTATGGAGTCAGTTCCAGTTGGAGTGTGTAAGTGTGTGGAAGCCCAGTGGGAGGCGTTCAGGAGTGTGAGACAGACAGACGGCGAGATGTAGGGAGTGTGTGTGTGTGTGTGTGTGTGTGTGTGTGTGTGTGTGTGTGTGTGTGTGTGTGTGTGTGTGTGTGTGTGTGTGTGTGTAGGGAACAGAAACCAGTTAGTCTGACCCCACAGATGATAAGCTCCATCAGTAGGAGAGACGCGCAGTGGCAGGCTGTCAGCGTGCAGTCAGATGGCTATCAGTCTCCGCTTCAGGGTTAAAGAGGGACTTAAATGCCTGCTGCAGGTCCTCTGTGTGTGTGTGTGTGTGTGTGTGTGTGTGTGTGTGTGTGTGTGTGTGTGTGTATGTGTGTGTGTGTGTGATAAATAATTTCTTTCAAGAACAACAACAACAACAATAATAGTAATAATAATAATAATAATAATGGTATTTTAATAAAGGGAAAAAGAAAAATGTTTATTTATATAACTACAAGATGATAAACAAATAAGAAAATCTAAAAGTAGACACAATAGGATGGATGCATATGGAATTATCAGGGGCGTGGAAACGACATGTTTATACAGTACATGGTGTTGATTAGTTTTCTGTAACAGCAGCTCAGACAGTAGCGCAGCTTTATACTAATGCACTCGTTCTGATACGTTATCGTTTCTATAGTAACGGCTCATTCGCCGGGATTTCACATAAAAGGATCTGAAAAACGTCCG